>MCFE01000327.1:0-94340 GCA_002104905.1 Basidiobolus meristosporus CBS 931.73 | reverse complement strand
AAGAAGTTTGCTGAATTTATTCTGAAGTCAGAAAAACCCAAGCTGGCCTACCTGAAGTACTTGACAGACCTTTGGCAGCAATATCTGCAGCAGCACACTCCCTTTATGATGAATATCAATCCTTATCACATTCCCCTCATTAATGTTGTTCACAAGTCATTCTTACCTCTCTTGCTACCCCCCTTCCCACTGAACAGTGTCTTGAGCACTGAAGAACTATCATCACTTCTTATTAACTTACCTACAAATTCCCCTCAGCTACACACTCTTGTATCAAAGCTACAACAGTAGCGCTGGCTTCTTTGTTTCAACTGAAATAAAGATTTCACCGGTTGGTGACTGTCTCCCCCCCTAAACAAGAACACTTAGCCTTGTGGTTATCCCTAACCCTTCCATACCCATGGTTGTGGGTTCAAATCCAGGATCCAGCAAAATTTGATCAATAAATTGATGTGTGCTCATTGGGAGATGGCTTGATCAACCATCGGGCAAAGTAAAGGCTCTGATTGGCTGAAATCCTTGAAATGCTAATTGGCCAGATTTGCCTAGTGAATTTGGCCAGTGATTGCCCAGAAATTCATCTCAGTTCCCCCAGTCTACTGGCCATTCCGGCCACAATTCAGCTACCGCAAACCAGTATAACTTAGCTCAGATATATTCAGATTCTCACTTCTCAGGCCTGGCTTTCCAGGAAACCTCTCTCAGACCTAGCTAACTAGGAACTACTTCAGATTAACTTGGCTTCTTTAGATACTTGTCATAAGTAAATAAAGATTTCACCACTTGGTGACTTTCCTCCCCCTAACCCTAAAAATATGATGAATATCAATCCTTATCACATTCCCCTCATTAATGTTGTTCACAAGTCATTCTTACCTCTCTTGCTACCTCCCTTCCCACTGAACAGTGTCTTGAGCACTGAAGAACTATCATCACTTCTTATTAACTTACCTACAAATTCCCCTCAGCTACACACTCTTGTATCAAAGCTACAACAGTAGCGCTGGCTTCTTTGTTTCAACTGAAATAAAGATTTCACCTGTTGGTGACTGTCTCCCCCCTAACCCTAACCCCTAACCTAACCCTAACCCTAGTAAATATGGCCAGTGATTGCCCAGAAGTTCCTCTCAGTTCCCCCAGTCTACTGGCCATTCCAGCCACAATTCAGCTACCGCAAACCAGTATAACTTAGCTCAGATATATTCAGATTCTCACTTCTCAGGCCTGGCTTTCCAGGAAACCTCTCTCAGACCTAGCTAACTAGGAAATACAGTACCACTCAGCTTCTCAACTCTCAGACCTGGCTTACCAGGAAGATATCTCTCAGACCTAGCTTTCTAGGAATTACTTCAGATTAACTTGGCTTCTTTAGATACTTGTCATAAGTAAATAAAGATTTCACCACTTGGTGACTTTCCTCCCCCTAACCAAGAACACTTAGCCTTGTGGTTATCCCTAACCCTTCCATACCCATGGTTGTGGGTTCAAATCCTGGATCCAACAAAATTTGATCAATAAATTGATGTGTGCTCATTGGGAGATGGCTTGATCAACCATCGGGCAAAGTAAAGGCTCTGATTGGCTGAAATCCTTGAAATGCCAATTGGTCAGATTTGCCTAGTAAATTTGGCCAGTGATCGCCTAGATATTCCTCTCAGTTCCCCCAGTCTACTGGCCATTCCGGCCACAATTCAGCTACCGCAAATCAGTACAACTCACCTCAGATATACTCAGATTCTCACTTCTCTGGCCTGGCTTTCCAGGAAACCTCTCTCAGACCTAGCTAACTAGGAAATACAGTACCACTCAGCTTCTCAACTATCAGACCTGGCTTACCAGGAACATATATCTCAGACCTAGCTTTCTAGGAATTACTTCAGATTAACATGGCTTCTTTAGATACTTGTCATAAGTAAATAAAGATTTCACCACTTGGTGACTTTCCTCCCCCTAAATCTGCAGCAGCACACTCCCTTTATGTTGAATATCAGTCCTTATCACATTCCCCTCATTAATGTTGTTCACAAGTCATTCTTACCTCTCTTGCTACCCCCCTTCCCACTGAACAGTGTCTTGAGCACTGAAGAACTATCATCACTTCTTGTTAACTTACCTACAAATTCCCCTCAGCTACACACTCTTGTATCAATGCTACAATGGTAGTGCTGGCTTCTTTGTTTCAACTGAAATAAAGATTTCACCTGATGGTGACTGTCTCCCCCTAACCCACTCCAACAGTGCCAAGCCACCTAGAGAGCATATTCCTCTCTCTGTAGCAATGTATAAAAGGAAGTTGGAGAATATCACCAGATTTGCTAGCTCAAAAGACAGAGTTGGACCTATTTCTCATGAGAGTGGACATTCCCATAGTGAAGCAGACATATCCCTTTACATCAGGAGTTCCTTCTTTGCCTTCCAGGCCATAAGGTGGAGAATGAAAACACTTTGCTTGGGTTCCAAGTGCCCCTACTGTAGCAGGTATTTTTACTTCTGTCATGCAGAGAGCTGCTTTGGGTTCAAAGATACCCAATCTTTGTTCCAATTTCACAAACAAAGGGAGCTCATCCAGAGACATTCTGCTATCATATCTGCAATTAGACCTGAGCTTCTGCCTTCCTGTGAGATCCCTACCTTCCAGGAAGTGGTAGTATAGCTCTACACTTTCCCTTGGTGCTTTGCTTTCAATAACTCCCAGCTTTACTTCATTTTCTAGCCTGATTTGTTGACAAATTTCTTTTCAGAACTCAACTCAACTTAAGCAGTATATTTACCTTCACATTACCATAGATATATTTTCTTTGTACAATTTGCACTACTCAACTTGAATCAAGTTGAAATGGTATTACTATACTTGATCAGATTCAATAAAAGAATTTAGACCCCTAACCCTAACCCTAAGCGTGTACATAATGTCTTATCTTTGCCCTCACTTGAGTCAGTGTCTTGATCCTCATTCAGAAAATACCTTTGCGCGAATGTGGGCTCGGGGGGCTGGAACAGCGTTTGATCTACTAGCTGTACTTGATCATATTGATTTGAGTGGGAAAGTGCCTGGGCATCTTGTGTGGAACCGGTCTGCGCATTACCCAGTAGTGGATAGGTATCTGGAGTAGCCAGTGGGTAGTATGCGGATGCATATGGATCAACGTCCAGAGTACTACACGATGTGTATCTTCTCAGGTATGAAGCAATGTCTTCAGCCGTACTTGAAGACTACAGCGATCATTGGCCTTGCCTCTCTAAATGCTACCACAACTGCGCCAATTGCTTGCTTCTCTTCATATGCACGCGGATACAGAAGAGCCTTATATTGTAGTTCGCCGTGGTCCCGCTATGCAAATGACCGCTTCCAGAATTCCCAGTCTCAACCCACTGTCGAAGCGTCAGATGTCCAGGTTCCGTTATTGTGACAGGTGTTCACCACCGTTACTAGAAAGAACGACAACCCTGAACGCTGCAAATGCCAACAGTGGCAATAACCTCAATACAAAGCGTCAGGCATGCCCCAGTCTTAAAACTGAGAGTGAAGCTAGTGCCACTGATTACGCTAAGCAGAGGGGAGCTGGACACTCCGAATAATGGTTCTTCGTATCCCATTGTCATGGCTTGGCCCTCACAAGACACTCAGTATTCAGCACCTGAAGTTGTCATCTAATGTGTTGAAGGCTGCGCCGACCAGGATATGCAGTACACAGAACCTATGGACGATGCAGGATGTGGGGGTAATTGCGCTAATCAGTCCATTGAGCCTATGTACTGATGCGTGCCCGTAAACTGGCAAATCCCATATCTAAGAAATCACCATTGCTCATTCAATGAGAAAACTGGATGTTCCAAAGACTCATTATCACCACAATGTCAAACCAATCAATCACTACATTTATCTGTCACTCAACTCACGACAGCTAAATGAGTAAAGGCAATGATCGTTTCACTCTCAGTGAACCAACGGTGTTTACAGATGTAGTGAGCATTATAGACATAATGAGTTAATCACCCGTCAGAAGAAAAAGAAATAACAATGTTATGGGTTTGAATCTTTCAAATGAAAATACAATCGCCTGAATATAACTATCAGCCAGATGCGGAAGATAACAATATGGGTGACACTACAACACCGCCAGGCTTTATAGCCGAGGCAGGTCTTGTTGGACGATGTGAAGGTCCACTCATCCAATAATGCTGATGAACTACGAACGCCAATCCGGTTGACCATCAATCAAACCTTCTATCAGCCTAAACAGCATCACACAGCCAGCTACCCGTGGTCATGGTGGACTCCAAGAGAAGTACAGGAGATCAGATATTCCAGATACTCGCAATGGTCACCAATGCGGTATGAATAAATACTGATTCTGAAATCTCAATATTATTTGCAACCAAGCTGCCGTACTACAACCGTAATATTGGAGTTTGAACAACGAGTGTTTATAGTATTTTTATTTATTTATCATGCATTCATCATGATAACCAGCTACCACACAGCAATTGGACGATTGATGACTGTTCAAAAGCACACTTACAATCTAGCAATATCGTAATTCATTAGCATATTTACACTGTTGCCTCCATCGATATCCAAACCATATTATATAGCCTACCATGCTATATATATTCCCTCGGGCATGAAGCAATGTATTCAGTTGAACTTGAAGATGCGTGCAACTACTACTACAGCAATCCTTGGCCTTGCCTCTCTGAGTGCTATCATAGCTGCTCCAATAGCTTGTTCCTCTCCATGTGCCCGCGAATACAGAGGAGTCCAATATCGCGGTTCACTGTGCTCCCATTACGCAAACAGCTGCTACCAGAATGCCCAAGTTCAACCCACCGTCAAACCGTCAGATGACCAAGTTCCATTATTGCGACAGGTGTTCACCACAGTGACCAGAAAAAATGATAATCTCAACACTGCAAATGCCAACAGTGACAAGAGCCTCAACATAAAGTATCAAGCAGGCCCCAGCTTCGAAGCAAAAGGTGAAGCAAGTGCAGCCGAGTACACCAAGCAAAAGGGAGCTGAACACTCCGAAGATGGCACTTCATATCCCATTGCTGTGGTTCAGCCCTCACACGATGTGCAGTATTCTGCGCCCGTAGTAGAGACCAAGTGTGTTGAAGGTTGCTCTGACCAAGATACTCAGTACACACAACCTATGGAAGACGCTCAGTGTGGTGATAACTGCGATGATCAGTCCACTGAGCCTATGGATGAAGCGATTCCTGTCACAGAAGATGGCTCTTCTCAGGTAATCCACGGTGAAAATTTGTGTGGAGAGCAAGTTAGTCCCTGCTACCAAGAAGGACAATTAGCATCGGAGCCAGTAGATGATAATCAACTTGAACAAGACGGTGGCGATGAGGAAGATATGAATGTGGGTGAGGGTGAAGTTAAGGGTGGTGATTCAATGGAAGATACTACAACCCAACCAGATTCCTCAGAGTCTGGTATGCCAGCCTTCAATGTAGTCGGCATCCAGCCGAGGGAGGCCTTGTTGGACAATGTGAAGGCCCATTCATCCAATAACGCCGATGCACTATCGAACTCCAATCAATTTGACCAAGCCCAGGTCATCGATCAAACCCTCTATCAGCCTAAACAGCAACAACCTCAAATCATCATCACTGAACCTGCTACCCGTGCCCATGGTGGTCATCAAAAGAAGTACAAGAGGTCATCTCACAAGTACTTCAAGATCAGATATTCCGGTGGGAGTAGATACTAGCAGTGGTCACCTACGTATTATGAATAAATACATCATCTGAAATGACTATATATTAGCTTGAAACATCACATTTAATTTGCAAACTATCATACTGCAAACACAATGTTGGAACTTGGACAATGAATGTTGATAGTATTCTTATTTATTAAGCTTACGTCTATCACTATAACAAGTCATATCTCATGGTTCAGCCCTCACAAGACACCCAGTATTCAGCACCCGTAATGGACACCCATTGTGTTGAAGGGTGCTCTGACCAGGATACTGAGTACACAGAATCTATGGAAGACATTCAGTGTGGCGATAAATGCGCTGATCAGTTCACTGAGCCTATGGAAGATACGCAATGTACTGATGCATGCCCGTAGACTGGCAAATGCCAAATCCAATAAATTACCATAACTCATTCAGTTTGTCACCTTGTTTGTGATAAACCAGTTCCCGGTGGAGCCGTAAGTGTTGCAATTCGAGCCTCCACTAGAGTTGAGCCAACTGCCAACACACTGACAAGAATCATCCTGATCGGCGATCTCACTGAGAAAATTTAATGATTTAATGACTCATAATCACCACAATATCTAATCGATCTATAATACACTACATTTGTCTGTCATTATTGCTACATTGATTAACCAAGTTAAGATCAAGTGTATGCTTGAAGGCAAGGTACATAACATCAAGGGTATATGGATTGCAGCGGTAGAGATATCAAAATAAAGCAAACACATCTTGTGCAGTAGCAACTATTGAACGGTGGGCAAAGCGTTTTGTCCACTCATTACAAGTAGAGATCAGCCCAAAATTGGATTTAAACTAATTTGATGCCATAGATATGATTTCGCATCAGTCAAAGCAGCAAAAGCCTCAAATCATCATCACTGAGCCACCAGCTCATGGCTATAGTGGCCACCAAAAGACGTACAAAGACTCAGCTCACAAGCACTTGAGGATTAGATATTTCCGTGATAAGAAATACTTAGATTGGCAACCTATATATTAAGATAAATATCACCATTGAGTCACCCTATACTAATTCAAAACATCAACAACCTTAATTTGCAAGCTACTTTACCCCAGTTATAATATTAGAATCATATAAACAACGATTGCTTCATTTATGTCCCACTGTTGCAACAGGTGTTTGTTACCGTTACCAGAAAGTACGATGATCTGAACACTGCCTGAATTTGAAGTATCAAGTTGGCCCCAGTCTTGAAGCATTCGAGTACGCTGAATAGAAGAGGGCTGGGAAACACATGGTGATTCAACGATTCCTATTCCATTAGCCTACCACGAAGTCACACCTACAATATGAATAGCATACCGCCAATCATATATAAGCCAATTGACCCTTCTCACTGGAGTGCGCAGATCGACAGCGGCTAGTTGCTGCCGTCACCAGAGTGCGCAGATTAACAGTGAAGTAGTTAGTTGGGGCTGTTAATCGGCTATCTATACACAATCAAGATGAACACCTGTCAATCTTTGTTCAGTAGTGATGATGTCAACCTTGTATTACCAAGATACCGGCTGCCATTAAATACCAGGGTGCACAGTGTATGCTTGTACCAAATGAGCGCCGCCATTTAGAAAACCCAGCTAGAGACCTGATTTGCAGATGCAGCACTATGGTCCTGCTCGGAACTTGCAATATGCTCATTCTCTCAAGCACCTTAGCTGGTTGCTCTTTTTCCACTGCTACTTTATTTGCAACCAGTCAGTTTAAGCCGGAGTGGAGTGAAATCTGGGCCTTAAGAAAGCTGGTACACAGCATACCTTGTGGACATTTGGCACTTGATAGAAGGAAGCATTGGCCATCAATACACATGGCTATTTTTTGAGATTGGTTGATTTTATCAGGCTACTGATGCAGGTGAGGAGTGCCAAATATGACAACTGGTATGAACAGTGAGTCGGTAACAACCTTTGAGTACTGTAAAGTCTCTCGTACACTTCAACAAGAATGCAAATACTGTATTGTATTGCACAATTATGGCATTTCCATTTAGATTCCTACACACGCCGGTTAATAACTTAATAAGAGATGTACATATAAATGTTGAAAGTCACTACACTAACCTTGTTAGGGTGTGTGATGCCTATGGAAATGCAAGAAGTGTTCGTAATGATGCAGGTAATTAGGATTGTGCAACTATGACTGGGAATATATGATGTAAGATTCATGCTTGGATTTCGTTGTATTCAAGCTTGTTAAGCAATTGGTTAGCCTTGTATTGAAAGAGTCATGTTACTGCGATAATCGATCTTTGTTTAAGAGATTTATATCAGAGTTTGCCGTTGTTGCGTGAAGTAAAGCACCCGAACCTTGTGTACATTGAGGAATATGTCCACGATGCTGCAAGAGAACTGCTTTACATTGTCATGGAATATTGTGGGCACCGGGATCTGGCCTTTTTCATCAAAGAATTCCGAGAGAATAGGTAACAGAGCTCTCACCATGATACCAAGAAAGTTGCACTAACATTGGTGTTGAAAAAAAAGTTGTCGAGTGCGGCCAGAAAAAGTGTGGTCAATGCCGTGCACTGGTGTCATTTGCAGTCACCAATGGTTGTCCATCGGGACATCAAGCCAGAAAGTGGTACGACAAGTGATCATTGGCATGACAATGACTAATTCTTTGGAGTTTTCATCACCGCAGATAATAATTATAAGCTTGGCGATTTTGGCTTGTACCGGAGTCTTGCCCAAAGATCTGTCGCATGTTCATTTGTTGGAGTAAGTGTATGGAATCATGGTCACTGAATCAGGCTAACCCAATCTTCTTAGACTCCGCTCTATACGGCGCCAGTGGGTATTTAGTTGCGCTCAATACATATCCTACCAAGTCTGCTACTTATATAGGAGATGTTTCAAAATTAGCCATATTCAAATAAGGTGGACATATGGGCTTTGGGGCTGCTGTCGTACAAGCTCTGCTGCCTAAAATACTTGTTCCATGCCAACAACCAGGAGGAACTGCTCAAGCAAATGAAGCTGAAGCCTCCTCCAGAAATCCCTCTCATTTACCCTCAATCTATGCTACGTCTACTTCGCAGGATGCTTGACCCCGAGGTTAGTAATAGCGACCGGATTGACATTTTGTCTCATATCTAAACTTTTGGCAGCCATTGCAAAGACCAACTATTCAGGAAATAGTGGTAATTCCCGGAGTTGCCGAGGCATTGCAGCTGACATAGCCGTAAGAAGACCTAGCCATTGAACATAGTGCCTCATGGATTGTTCAAGCTTCCTTGTTGCTCGTGTTGAAATGTTTCTAACCATCCTCCTGCATTTGGAAATAAAGTGGTCATGCTTGCCGCCTGCAACAGAGGCAAGTGTGGTGTGGTACAATTGGTGGTCAACATGGTAAACAGGGTGGATTGGAGTTCATCAAATCCGCGGCCTGATATCCATATTGGCATCTATAATTTTAGTGAATCTTGAAACTATCTTCTCTGCGCTACTCTTACCTTACGGCTCCTGTAACGCTAGTTTGGTTTGCTCTATGAGTTGTACAACTTTCCTATGCATATCATTGATATTGCAATGGAACTGCGTATAGTCATCTACTGACACCAACTGAAGATGAGATTGCTCACCTTTGCGCGTATCATGTTAATTAGTAATGTGAGTTGGATTGATCTGAATAGTGTTGCACAACATCTTTGGTCTTATAATTGCGTGAAACATACGCTCGTGACAAGTAAAAGTGGCCTTGGCCAAGCGGAAATCTATAAAGGGCTGGCTAGCAGAATGTTCAACAATATTCCCTGCCGAGTAATTTCCATGTCCAATCATAGACCTGAACATGGATCCACTCTGTGGCCAAGAGGCTTCACTTTCATTAGAATTGGTACTGATCTCAAGTGATTCAGGTTGTAGTATACGTACAAACAGTTAAAGTCTTGTTGAAGTGTTGCATGGTTGAATATATTTTCCTGAGCTACAAGGTGACTTTTATAGATGCACCGGTGCAAAATGTCGTTGCTGTTTACGCAGGTATTTATTACACAATTAAACATGCGCTGTAGGCTTTGATATAGTATCTGAAGAGAGAGGAAGCTGAGCTTCAAAGACTCTATAAAGAGGCGCTTGCTGAAGGAGGAAAGATTGCCGTCTTTTCTGGAGGAGATTTATCTAATGCTGACTCCGATATTGTCAGGGCGTTAAAAGCAAGTTCCCTGGAACTATGCTCAATCTCACCACCGACTTTAGCAAGTATCACAACCAATTGATTGATACGCAATAAGCTCTGGGTGGAGACACCTTGGAGCCGCATGTTACCCATCTTCAAACCTTGCATGACTTTCCACGCTGGACGTCTCAAGGAGCATTTCTAAAGTAAGCGTTCTTTTGCTCATAAACTGATGAAGAACTCTAACCTTATCGTAGGCATGAGCCAGAATTTCCTGCCTCACTGAAGGCCATTCCTACTGGGAAGGAAGCTAGGTTTGATGAGTGTGTGAAGATGATCCAAGGATTCACTCATACACAGCAAGGTTAAGAAGCGCGGCCTTGATGCATACAATGGGGTCGACGTGCTTTTTAATGCTCTTGACCGTTTTGAGCAGACTGTAAAAAGCTGGGAGAAATCAAACCTCGCCTGTGGAGTAACGAAGCCAAGGGGGGGGGCAAGGATATTTGCGGCTGCAACAATGGAGAGTTGGCATGGAGCTTTCTATGCAAAAACAGTCGCTTATAAGGTATTCAGTGCCATAGTGGAGTGGGGATCATCTCGTTTGGTATCGGATATGCAGCACCTCCGCAAAGTGCACCGGAGTGGTGTTCCATCAACAATATTCAGAGGTAATATCTAGGCGCATAATATCTTTGTTGATATTACCTAACAATCCATCAAGAAAGTATTTTTGCTGATTTCTTGGGTGCCAAATAAGTATTTCCATCATTTTTGTTGCTACCTGGAATTGCCTTCAAGTCGAAATCCTTGGAGGGATTTACAGTGAAATTTGAATGAATACTCCAAACTAATGCTATAAATCAAGGGAACAGTAGGTTGGACTAAATCATGCAATTTCAGGTCAACTACAAAAAGAATCTGCTCTTGAATCAAAAACAGAGTTGGTTGGTAGTCGAACTTTGTTATAGCAGCTACTACTACCCATTCATTCAGACTTGCCAACCTCTGACTACTCCTCTGCTTCTGAAACTATCATTCCTCTTTTTGCTACACAAAAGTCTATTCATACTTTCCACTTCTTCTCACTCAGCCAGAAACTACCAATCCATGCTTCTGATCCAATCTAGTCTGTGTTTCTGGATCCCCAAGCAAGGATTCTGCACTCAAGTGAGCAATCAGTGGTATTCACAGTTGCTAATAGTGTTGTTCAAGGCTCTGTGCTGGGCCCTATTCAATGTTTCATATCCTTGAATGACTTTCCAAGACTCTCAGCTGACTACCTAGTTTCCCTCTGTGCCAATAAAATCACAATCCTCTCCAATGCCCAGTAAGACCCCCAGACCATCCATCAATATCTCCAGAAGAACAATCCCCAGCTTTCCATTGCTAAGTCATTACCTTTAGATGGCCCTATCTACCTAAAAATACAACTCTACCTGCTTAAGTCTCTGCCACATACCTTGGATTTGTTGTAATTATTAAGTTGTCACCTAAATATTCATGTTAACTTGGTAACATAGATCTTACTCTTTGATTAGCATTTTGTCCTGACCAAATTTCTTGTTGGGATTTATTTAGAATATTTTCACCAAATTATCAGGTACCCAGATTATGATCTTTCTCAAAGTTGTCCAAATGCCCTCAAACTTTGAACACATATTCTTGGGACCTTTTTTAACAGACTCTACACATTTGTCTGCTCTACTATATAAAAGTATAAATACCATATATTTGATCAATAAATCTATATGTGAATAACATGTAAGTCATCTAGTTCTCCACATCACTTCCAATACTCCTCAGAATATTGCAGCAGGCTTTTCTTTCCTTCCTATTAGACAAGATTCTGGAGCACACCTGAAAGCAAGAATCATTGTGGCAAGATAGGTACTCCACAAGCTCCTAGCTGTTACTCCTAACTATATCTTGCAGTCATAGAAGCCTTCAATGTGAATAAGATTATAATACTCTTTGTCATGGCATGTATATCTACTAAAGTCTAAGTATATTATAACTGCAAGTGCATAAGGAGGCTATCTCAACATTAGTTATATTTATCATATCTTCATTAAAGATTGAATATTACCGCCACATTGAGCTCCTGTGTAAATGAAATATTAACTTCTTGGAAGCTTCTCTTTCCGGTATATAATCATTTCTAGGATGTATGCATCTCTCAAGTATGATGAATCTGATATTTGGTATTTAGCAGTAAGTATTGCACTATCTAGTCCAATTAGTAAACTGTCAATACTCTTAGTAGACCTTGCTGTCTACCATTCACAAAAATCAAGTCAACAAATTAGTAATACACTAGCAGAGTACCAAAAGAATTCTTTCAAAATGTTTGCAGATCATTGTACACAATTATTGTTTATTGTTGGGATACATATTTAATGTAGTTGTTCAGGAATTTTCTTGTCATATATGGAGCATAAACTCTATGTACAACATATTTCCATATTTTCTAGTACTTGACAAAAATCCCAATTTTAACACTGGCAGGACTCTTGGATGGTAGCTATGATAGTTTAATCCATAGATTGCACTCCTATGGATTCCATTGCATCAATTAATCTGCCAATGCTTGTAGTCACTTGAGGAGTAGAAATATATCCCAAGAGTGTTCTCCTGGGCTCATAGCTGGCTGTAGAAGTTTGTGAAGTAATTGTAGCCAATTAGGAGAGCCAGTAGAGTAAGTGGTAATCATTCAATATTTCATTAGGTATAAAACAACATTTATACTTCTTCAAGATCTTGGTAAGGCAAACACATGCTTAGGAAGGAGCCAAAAGCTTGTGTACTTGCAGATGCATTTGTTACCAGTGGCACCAATACTAATTCCTGATGGTTAAAAGTCGTGACATAGCATATATGTTCTGTCACAATATAACCTATATTTGCACTTCCATATGTGGTTGGATGCATTATAATGGATAGAGGCATAGAGCAAAGAGTGATATTAGGCTTGGATTCAAATAAAGGTGGCACTTGTCATGATGGTAAAAGAGGCATTGCATAGGCTTAATCTCCTAACAATTTGCTCTTGGTAGATAGGCGCTACACCATTTTGCGATTGCCTCCTAGAAACGAAATTCCAACTAGTAGCAGAGTGCGGGGTGTTTTATTTACCAGGGTTTCTACAGATATTTTTAAGCATCAAGTATCGTGCATTCGTACAAAGTGAAGTGCCTTTACAACATAGTTCCTAGATATCTGTTGTTAGCTCTTTGAACATACACAGGCACATAAACCTCATTATAGAATCCCAAGAGTTGATTTGATTATAACTAGCAGTTGTAGCAGTATTGCGCATACTGGAACATATCGCAACAGGTACCTCCGCAGTCATTTTGTACCGCCCATTGACCATTTTGGCAAACCAAAAAGTACGAGCCCTTGCAACCGTATCTGCCATTCACTAAACATGGGGCACCAGGAGCGACAGTAGGGTCAGGTTGATTTGTCTTGGTGGTAGTTGTAGTACTGGTCTTGGAGGTGGTACTCTTAGTAGTGGTCGGTTTAGTACTAGTAGTAGTGGTTGAGATGGTTTCACTGACGGTAGGCTTGGTAGTGTTTGATGTTGTCGTGGTAGTCTTGGTAGTAGTTTGATTCTTGCAGTTAGGGCAAAATGCAGCATACGCCGGGAGGTCACAACAATCGCCAGCACAGATATTCTGTAGGAGCCAGGTTCCGGTTGAGGTTTGGCATTGATAGAAGCTTTGACCTTCGCAGAAGTAAGAGACACCACTGCTTTGATTGCATGGAACCGAGGGCACAGCGAAAACAACAACCGAAGTTGCAAGCACAATAGTAGCGATGGCGTTGGAGAGGCGCATTTGGATGTTGTCGAGAAGCTCAAGTGGTGATGGTACCTTGTGATTAGTGGAGTCAACTGCTTTCTTATATTTATAGAAGTAGCTCAACTTCCACATTTGCTGAGAGGTTTGAATCCTAGTGTCTTCTCATTAAGCGAATCTTAGGTGACATCGAAGAGCGCCGAATGACTTCGTACGACGTTGAATCCAGTTAGGTCAGGAAGACCCATAGACTATCAACAGAAGCGTTGCTATGAATTTCGTATAAGAAAACGTCATAATGTGCATAATTTGTCGATCCTAAGTATGCTTTGCGTAACGCTGATGGCGCTATTTTGTAAACACCAGTCCCAATTTACCACCCCTTGACGTTCTAATAATAGACTGAAACACGCTAGGTAGAGTCGGCCTATTTCTGGTTGTCTGTTGATATTCAGTAATTGTGGTTAGGTAGCAACAAATCAATGGCATGTGTGTATTAAGTGTGCATTCAAATAAACATGGCTTCTTGCTTATTCATTTCATTTCACGCAGAATAGCTGTATAAACATAACTCGTATGTTTCAGGCTAACTGCGTGGAGGCCTTCTATGTGATTTGATTGGAATGGGAAGATTGTAACACAAACAGGAATCGCTCACCAAGATGTCGACAAATACTCTTGTCCTGTGCGTGCGTGCGTTTCTTTTCAATACAATCGATTTTGCATCCGTCAAAGCCACTCAGTAGTAGCACCAAATCGATACCGAAATGATTTCCTGGTTTGATTACGATAACGGTGGAGAGTGTTATGGAATTTTCCTCATCCGATGGTTCAACGTATTAAAACCAATCCCATCCACATTTTGGCTGCATATCATTCAAGTAGCGTATTATGATATTTTTCCAGTTGGGTAGACGTATCGCTTTGCTCCTACTCATCCATTGAAGCTACTGCTTGAGAAGACAGTGCACCGTAACTCAGGACCATATCCATTTGCTGTTTCTCCGGTGTAAGATAGTCCACTTCAGGCCTAGTAGTAGGCAAACCATTTCCTGCTGGAATTTGAAATGTGAAGCAACCGGCTCACTCAAAAACCAGAAACTTGCGTCGAAAGAACTAATTTCATAAGTCATATCGACCTATAGCAGTATATCTGAGAACTCGTGGCATCCATTATAAGCTGGCTCTGAGGCTCATTGCCCTGGCGCTATTCCCACAAACAATGGCTTCATCTGTACAGCATAGATTCTCCTTCTTACCATAAATGGGCACTAGCACAGGCATTTAGCTCAAAAGCCCCACGGCACTTTTATCGACTGCGTTTGGAAACAAGGGGCTTTTCACTCTTGGTGTGATGTGCAGGTATAACATTCCAAGCGGTATGATTACCATAGGGCGTACTTTGGCACCACTCATTTCATTGTGCATGCTGGAAAACCACAAAGTAATGGCATGCATCGCTTTTTATCTTTTCCCCATCTTTCCTTGGGCTAGGTTTTTGGCGAGAAGTATCCAATCTGGGGTTACGCCTGACACAGGTGATGTTCTGCACCAGTGGGGTTTTACGATGAGGCTGTTGGAGATCGAACACCAACAGACCAGTCAGACCGATATGCTGTACTGGAAAAGAGCGTCACGAATTATACAAATATGAATCTCAAACGGGGACATATATACAAAAATATCCTGCAAATGGTTTCTCCAATGGAATAACTAGTAGTTAATCAAATTGGGTTTCGCAACTTCCCAGGGCCACTTTTGGAGTGTTCAATGCACAAACGAATCCAACAGTGGGCTTTGCAGCAAGCTTGTTTGTTGATGAACAGCAGGAGGATATATGCCCTGGATTACTCAAGCATTGATCCAAATCCAGACAAGGCACGTGGCCCTATATTTGTTGCACAGAAGTTAGTAAAGGAAAATCTACGGCCTCTCGCTTGATTCACGACGCCCAAGAGAGAGGACGGAAGTTGCATGATACTTTGCGTATTATGTTATAAAAGTAAAAGTACTGTAAGGTTTTCAATAGCACACTTTTGGTTCCTTACTGCCCGCAAGCCAAACTGGAGAGATGGTCGTGAGGAAAAGACTGCGTGGGTCGGCTGAACATAACTTCCTACTTCTCGGACAAAAGCACTGGAATTGCTGGATATCTAGGATATAGCAGGGCCGAGAAGAAGATTGTTATATCGTTCCGAGGGTAAGTGTTTTATCGATTGGCTTTGCGTATGTGCATTCAGATCATCCAAAATCCATTTCTTTGGAAGTCGGGAAGGCGCCTAGCTCTGAGGGTCTGTCACGATTCAGCCAACAAGCTGGTAAAGTGGCTAAAGTGTTGTATTCAAAAGCTTGGCTGATAGTATAAAGTATAGCTTCCTAGCTTACCACCCTTGGAATTGGAGCCGGTCATAATGCAGAAAACTCCTCATCTTCCAAAGTCCACTTTACCTTTTGCTATCAAATTCTCCATCTTATATCAGCAACACTTAAAAGCTGCCAAGCTTAAACGCTACAATACACTTGCCTTCAACCTTTTGAGGATTTTTGGGTAGATAGTGTTATAATTACTTAGCTTGCCCTTAAATTATGTGCATATCCTAAGCTTCATTTCCATGATTTGCAAATACTCATTGATGATAGAAGCTATGTTGACATGACACCGAAGAATTGGATAACCTGCTCAGCGCGACATCACTAAATATCGCAGCTAATACTCTAGAACAGTACAGTCAGGATTGATTCACATCAGCGGCTGTGGAAATCGCTTTCCAGTCAATAATCCAAATTGGCGCAGTACCCGATCGTCGATCAGATACATCCAGTTTACGCGTGTGGATCGACTAACCATATATGAGCAGCGTCCCAATGGTGCAGATCGGAATTGTATCTAAGCAGGATTGGTTGATATCACGGATATTGCGGGCACGCTGAACTCTGCGACAACACGGAATTTCGATTTGGTCAGAATATGAAAAGCCAACCATCCATTCGCTGTTCAAGTTAGCATTCACTCATGTTTTTCTTTCGCTTTACATGGGTCTACTGACCTGGGATACGTCATCAGGTGAGGGTATAAAACCACTACATCAGAGGCCGTAGATTCTTAACGCCCAGTTCCTATACAGCAGAAGACTGTTGGTTCTACTTCCGAGATGTACGCAACTCATCAGACCGAGTAGCCCTTCGTTGCCGGTGATGCCGCTAGAATTCCGACATTCAAATGCAGAGTCTTTCCGTTGTTGTAGACAAGCCAACTTTCTAAAGCAGTAAATAAATATATAACCTCTAATCTAGTTGCGGCAACAATGATTTAGGCGATTCAAAGCTTGGACTTTCGCGAAGCTACGTTAAGAATCTTTGGCACTGTGAATATACATCACAAGAACGTGATAAAGTGTTATAGAGATTATTTTGGGACAATGACTTGCTAGATTCAAAATAAGCTTTTTATACTATTGCGCTTAAATCAGCAAATCAGTTTATAACGTTATTAATTGATCGGCATTCTTAACTAGGGGTAAATTAATGTTTGCGTTTCGTACTTTGCAGTGCGTTGGGTCTTTCACCACATTAGTATTACTTACAAGAAAGCTCAATTTATATTTGTATGTTGGCAGTCTGTGGAAAGCTCCATTGTAAAGGCCATACCAGATGACTAACTCTGCACTACACCAGCATGCAAGTAGGTGTGCATAATTTAATATTAAGTAGCGATTGGCAGCATATTCCTTTGATCTGAGTTGTTAACTTTAGTCATGTATCCGAAGAATGTTCATATTCAATAAGTTTGATGCTATAGTGGAGAGGCAGGAGGCGGCGCATAGCGCTCACTTCCCACAAACAAAAATTTAACAGCCGAGACACCCCGAAGGATGTTCGCGTTAAAGACCCTGAGGCGCTGTGCAATGCTCAAGTTCTAAAACGAACAGCCTGCCTTCTTGATCACAGACTGCTCCTGCCAGGTAAGTATGAGTTGAAACGAATTCCTTGATGCTACTATATATGGCGTAGATTCTTTTAAGTAATTATGGGATGGGCTGCTAAAATTTTGGATGACTTCGGCTGCTCTAGTTGGTATCCAACATTTCGTAAATCCCGCACAAGATATTCGCGCTATTATCCAATATTCCGTGAATCATGCATAAATCGAAACGATCACCTAGTGGACTGTCCGTAGTAAAATTGACCATGTGTCTGAAGTGTTCAAGAAAAATAGCCTTTTATGGTCTCCAAGATTCATATGCATGCAGCCACTCCACTCAGTAAACATGTCAGAGCAGTGATTATATGCTCAACATAGATTCAGTTCAACTTGTACAGGTTTGTAAGTTGGAGAATTTCCGTACTGATTCAGATCTTTAACGACTCTATGGAGTTACTCATTTGGTGGAGGATTCTAGGCAGGAATAGACCATTATAACGGTGGGAATCAGCAGCACAAGAGGTCATAAACTATTCGCAATGTCTTGACTCCTTGAAATGGAAGCTTGCTTTCATATGCGTGTCCCTCTGTAGTATCTGTGGCAACACGGATTACAACCTCAATCTTTATATCCATCTACGGCAACATATTACTCTATGTTTTACATCCTTTTGTTGTGAGATATTTTCTTTGCATCAGTGTTGTAAATCTCGTAATTACACCTAAATATTCAGTTAACCTAGTCACTTGGATCATAGTCTACAAATCTTAGAGAATTCTGGCCAAATTCCTTGTTGGGATTTAGTTAGAATATATCACCAAAATATCAGGGACCCAGGACATGAATAATCTAAAAGTTGTCCAAACAGCCCCAAACTTTGCACATATGCTCTTGGGACTTTCCTAAGCATATTCTACATGTTTATCTTGCCAAGACTACGCAAAATACTACTACTACCTACTGGTGCTATCTGGCACTATATTTAGATATTGACCCTAGAGTAAAACTGATATAAAGCACTTGCAGTGCCAGATGATACCAGTAGGACAAGATAGTGCCATGCATGTTGTTGACATGCCACAGACCCCTGCAGCTAGATTTAGAGTGCCATGGATCTTGCGTACTGAGTCCATGCCTTCAATCATTCTGAGCTCTTACTCATCATGCACAACATTGACTCCAAAAAAAAGGTCAAGATATGAGTTTTCTCCAGAACAGTAAGTGAAGCGCAGGGGCTACTTTGCAGGAGGATGTAAAACTGTGCTTCTCTATATGTGGCCAAGTACAGGTCTGCTTTGCCTTTCCGGTATACTATGGCACTATTTGGCACTCATGGCTCAATGTGGTACTATCCAACAGGACAAGTCTATTGTGCACTGTGCATGGTCACTTATCCACAGTGCCGTCAACTGCTGTCTCAAGAGTGTCGTGCCATCCCACAATTAACACATGGAGGTTCCCTTCTGGAGACCAGCAACCACCGTAAGCCGCTTACGAAGCTGCAGTGATTCTATATTACTTTCTCCTCGTGTATGGCACAGGGTCCTCATGGGGCATTTCTTGGTACGATCAACTTCCAACCTGACTAGAATCAAGAGAAGAACCCGATTAGGTGGCAAGATGTGCGAATGACCTGACCCAGGAATCCAATTCTATGGGAATAAAGAGATCTCGTATGACAAC
The DNA here is from genome assembly GCA_002104905.1 of Basidiobolus meristosporus CBS 931.73. Taxonomy (NCBI): domain Eukaryota; kingdom Fungi; phylum Basidiobolomycota; class Basidiobolomycetes; order Basidiobolales; family Basidiobolaceae; genus Basidiobolus; species Basidiobolus meristosporus. Next base: position 75,070 of record MCFE01000327.1, on the reverse strand, counting down.
AGTTTATTCAGGGTTATTCATGGCCATGTTCAATGCACTGTCCATAATCCATGCAAATAAATTCGTTAGATTCCATCTGGTATTCAAAGTTGAAGGGCTTGCAGATTAGCAAGGGCCCATGTAGCAGCATCTGCTACCGTTTGGTCCACAGCCCCATCTATGGCAGCATCCACGGGCCTCGAGGGTGCCTTCATTGCTAGAGGGATCCACTACTGGAGTTGCGTTGACTGCAACGAGGACGGCGAGTATTGCGATGAATGAGAACTTCATGATTGCTGAACATCAAGCACGGAAGAGTCCTCCTATATAGTCGAATCTGCCCACTGTACCACCCTACTCTTTTCCCATGCCATGGTAAGGTGAAATCATGTATATATCACTATTACTAGTGTACGTGTGAGAAACTCAAGTCTGGTACGATAGGCGCCTTGTCTCACTCTCAGTATACTAACGGCTGTACCTCGAGCATTTGTATTTATTAGCTTGACTGCTACGGCGGCTCCCAGAGCGAATGGACAGCATGTGTCGTTCAATTACGTCAAGAGTCGTGATGGTGATTGGGAGGAGACGATGTGGAATACTCGTTTGTTTGCTCAACGTGGATGAGCTGGATACTTTTTATAGTAGGGATCTTCTACTTGCGTATGGTTCCAATCTTCTATTTCCATTCGGTTGAGTACCAAGTGATTGGTCGCATACTTATCGTTCAAGGTTCGAATCCCACCGGGTCAATACCTACACAACTCATCACGATTAGCACATGGACTATCAGCCTTACACAACTCAGGATGGAGCAGATTTGTGTTGCCTTTTGTGTGGGGTTTGATCAAATAGGCCAAGTGAGAGAGAATGCTGTCTCCACGTAACTGTCCAGCTAATTGGGGGAGATATTTACTAAGGTGGCAGAAATACTGTGGCATTGTCTCCAATTGCCTAAATATCGGACGGAGACACTCTTCTCAGACTCATAAATACAAATGGATTGAAAGTTATCAAAGGTTTGCCAAACGCCACTTGAGTGTCTATCAACAGCATGACCTATGGTCGTCATGACAATGGCAAATCTTGGACCAATGATATTGATGTACAACTGAGCAAAAGTCACAAGTCGAAGATGGTTGTTGCGCCATATGTCTGCTCCTGTAAGATATCCCAGCAACTGTATTTGAGCGGGAAAAAGTCGTTTATTTTATTGTATAGCTAGTGATGAATGATTCGACATGTACTCCATTGTGGCCCGAAAGAATCCCCGGTTGGTTGAAAATCAAGTTATTTGAGGTGCTAGTTGATTTGGCCGGTTAGTTATAAATGCGACATGGAGTTAGGTTTAGATAGCATAGGCTATTCTGTCTATACAGTTGTCTGAGCCGAATTCACAAAATCATTCGCGTTCCGACCTGACTACCTGGTAACAGCACAAGGACTATGTTACCAACCATCAGGCTGACATGTATGAGACAAGTATACAAAGTAATGAATCTAAGCTCCAAGTTAGGAAAGAATCAAGTTGGTGATTTCAGAGATGGGGAGGCAAAAATTGGTTCGCACTTGCTCCCCCTTCGCTTCGACTTATCTAGCAAGCGCCAAGATCGGTCCGCACATTTTGGCCGTTGTTTCCGGGAGTATCATTCTGAGTCCACCATTTGACTGGCCAGATATGACCGTTGTAAGTTACCTTTCGTGTCCTGTTGTAAGCGACTGTTAATTTCCAGGCGGAAACTCCATCGCAAACACCGGTTCCTAGTGCTGGGGTCGCGGTGGGTGCTGAGGTGGTGGTGGGCTTGGTAGCTGAGCAAGTGGTGGAAGTCATTGTTACACTAGATGTTGGTGGTTAAGTGGTATCTGGCTGACGGACAACCTGGACGGCATTCGGAAGCTCTAGGCCTTGGACGCTTGACGGAATGAGAATGGATCTCCACCCTTGGTGTCTTAGTCGAATGGAGCGTTCGGGTCGATGGTAGCTAACCAGCCACCGTTCATATCGTAGGCCATGATGTTGATGAAGGCAAAGTAGGGGACGAAGGCCGAAACTTAGACCGGCGAGAGCGTTTGGCTCCCTGTCCATCCCCAAGGGAGATCTGAACCTTGACTCCTTTGGCGGCGGCCCGTTGCTTTAGCTCACGGATGGCTGGCCCATCGTAGTCAGTGTCGATGAAGATGTTGGTTGGATCGTTTTTCTCGGTTAGCACCCCGAATCCTTCGGGAGAAATGTGAGATTAGTAACCTGGATCCGCCATCACCACCCAATGGAGCTTACAGTAATTGATATAGGTGACCTTGTCGAAGCTAAGCTGGCTGGGTTGCACATTCCCCCATGGAACGTAGTACCCAACGATCACCTTATCATCGGCGGCTAGCACTGTGGGGGCAAGGATGATGGCAAACGGAGAGGGCGGAGAGCAAAAATCCAGTAAGCTGCATATTTCGTTGTTGCCATACACCATAGGGTCCGGAAGCTTTTATAGCTGCTACCTACCAAATGTAGAGGTGCGGACTCAGGAAAGAACTGATCAATGTCAAGAATGCTAACTGTCAATTAGTCCAATTATGGGAATCCGCTGACATGGTCACGAATTTGTCGATCCTTCCTATTCCAAATATCTCTACCTGACCTTTCGGGACTCTCTTTGAACCTTCGTCTACTGCTCCCAATTATCGGTGAAAACACACCATAGCTCGTCCTAATCACCGGTGGCAATACACCACAGCTCATCCGAATAAGCAATGGCAATACACCACAATGCACCCCAATTAGCAATGGCGATTCATCTCATCCCAATTTCATGCACTTCTACGATGATTTGGTGGAATCGGTTTGTTTATTGTTTCAATGAAGACAAAATTCGGAATTAGCACGCCCCCCCAAATCAGTCCAAACTCCTTGCTGGCCTGGGATTTCATTCTGCATCCACCATTTGGCTTGCCAAAGATGGCCGCCATAGGCCACTCTTTGATCAGTATTGTATAAGGAGCTTGCCTTCCACGTGACTACCCCGGCACATGAGCCTGGGTTAGTGCTGGCAGTTGGTTTGGTGGAAGTGGTGGTAGGATCAGGAGTCGAACCGCCATCCGTAGCCCCGGCCGAGATGATGGGCCGTTTATCTAGCAGCTCATGGCCATCTCCCTGACCAAAAGCAAATTCGGAGATGGTAGGGTAGCCAGGAAGGTTAACCACTATCAGCTTGGGGTTAGTGACCGTTCCACCTAGGGTTCCGCCATCAACAACAATGTCAATACAGTTCATGTAGTACTCTTTGTTTCCTTCCGCATTAACACAGTCACTTGTCTTAGGTTCCTATTTCTACCTGAAGCTATTGACAGCAAAGCCCATCTGAAAACCAGGATTCACTTGGCTAAGCAGGTACTGCCCAAGTCGATAGATGTTACTTCACCTATAACTCCGCTGTCAAGGGCTCAGATTCTTCTGAAGCAGTTTGTGTTACCAGTGCTGGATCTTGGTTTCCCTCTACTTAATTTTTCAGCAAGAGATAACACTGTGCTTGAGAAGTGCATGGCTCACTGCCTATACTACACAGCTCCATATCTCCCTCAAACCTCTTGCAGAAATACACTACCAAGTGCCTTTATGTCTCTTTCCTACTCTATCAAAATGCACTATTTCAGAGCCAGGCTCAGTTTGAGACTCTGGCCATGTCAGAACCCATTTATTAGACAATGGTACTGCTATCATCATGCTACACACAATCCTGTTAGAGAATACAGATGGTGACCCTCAGATACAGCAGTTTACACATCATACTTAACATACTAAAGACCCAGCACTTGTATATGCTATACACATCCCCACTTTAAGGAAGGGCTACTTGCATCAGCATACTCTGCTTTCCTGCAATTCACAGGTGTTCAAATTGGCCATATTTGCTGTTATGCTGCTACTTTCTTTTTTTATGCCTCCAGTGCCAATTAACTCTATTTTGACTCCTCTTTGTTGTATTAACGATTCTGTGAGCATTATCAAAATGACCCTTCACTTAATTCACTTGTAAATGTTGTAAAAATTTGTATTTCCACCTAGATATTCACATAACTTAGTCACTTAGATCATTACCTTCATATCCTAGAGAATACTGACCAAATTCCTTGTTGGAATTTACTTGGAATATTTTCACCAAAATACCAGGTACCCAGAACATGAAAATCAGCTAAGTTGTCCAAACAGCCCCAAACTTTGCACACATGTTCTTGGGACCTTTCTTAATCTATACTATGTGTTTGTTATGCCAAGACCATGTAAAAGTATAAACACTACTTTTACATTGAATAAATCATTAAGTGAAAACCACATAATCTACTTGTTCTCCAAATCACTTCCAATATCTCCAAGACTCCTACAAGAGGTTATGAGCCCTAAGCTGTCACTCTCGGCAATGTCTACTACTGCTATTACTGGAATTTTTCCCTCTGCTGAAAAGTTGGATGGATCTAACTACCAAGTGTGGAAGGCAAAGATGAAGATGCTGCTACAAGAAAGAGGCCTTTGGGATAATGTCATGGGAGAAGAATGCCCTCCTAAAAATGTGGGAGAGGAAGCCATAAAGCACCAGTTGAAAGTACAAAGTGCCTTTAACTGCATTTGCTTTAATGCCAAGGACAAATTGCTAATTCAATGCTCAAGAGCAAAAATGGCAAAGAATGCCTGGAAAGTATTAGAAGCCACCTGCCAGTCATGTTCAGCTACTAAGGAAATGTATCTGAGACAAAAACTCCTTACTGCAAAGATGCTGCCAGGAGAAGAAATGAAAAATCTAATTAACAGAATTACCCTGCTGGTGGATGAAATGGAATCTATGCACATACCAACTACTGATGAGGATGTGATAGTAACCATCCTGAATAGCCTGACCACAAGTTTCAGAGCCTTGTATCAGTCCTAGAGTCCAGAACTGAAGATATGACCTTAAACTATATATATGGAAGGCTCCTGGATGAAGAATTAAGAAAATCAGGCACCAATAAGAAAGAAGAAGTAAATGCTTTAATATACAATGATAACCAACAAAGGAGGTACCCAAGACCCTACAAAGGCAACAGAAACCTGTTTTGCAACTACTGCTAAAGAAAAGGACACACATCAGACTGGTGTCTCAAAAAGAGAGATAATCAGCAAAAGAAGCCTGAATATGGAAATGCTGCAACAACAGAAGATAGACTATTTGCATCTGCACTAAAAATGATCACAAACATGGATTCTCAGATGTGGTATATAGACTTTGGAGCATTTCAACACTTAACACACCAAAAAGAACTTCTTACCCATTATCAAGAAATTCCAATAAAGAAGGTTTTCATGGGTGACAATGGAACACTTGATGCAGTGGGAGAAGGAACCATCCAAGTAAACCTTTGAAGCAGTGAAGGAGGCAATACACTGATCTTTAATGAAGTACTCTATGTACCAGAAATAGCCAAGAACCTACTATCTGTAAGCAAGGCCACAGCAGAAGGACTCAGTTTCAGCTTTGACAATTCTGGTTGCATGATCACTGATCAAAATGGTGCCCATATTACTTTGGGCATCAGAGATCAAGATATATACAAGTTGGCTTATATTCAATCATATCTGGAAGCCAATATAAGTAACTTGAATGAAGAAACACCAATGCTTTGGCATAGGAGATTTGGACACATCAATTTTGATTATTTGCACAAAATGATCAAAGATCAGCTAATTTCCGGAGTAAAAATTGATCCCCCCGCTAGTTTGGAGCATTGTGAAGCCTGCATAAATGGAAAACAAGCCAGACAATGATTTGAGAGCTCTGGATTGACCAATACTAAGAAAAAATTAGATCTAATATACTCAGATCTGTGTGGACCTATGCAAATTTATCCTTAGGTGGGATGAAATATTTAATCACTTTTGTTGATGATGATACATGACACACATGGGTTTACTTCATGGAGAGAAAGGAAGTAGCTCTGTCTAAGCTCAGGGAGCTCAAAGCCATGGTGGAGAGAAAAACTGGTGAAAAAATCAAGAAAATTTGCTCTGACAATGGTGGAGAATATACCTCAAAACTCTTCATCCACTTCTGCAAAATTCATGGGCTAAAGCAAGAGACTACCGGACCATTTGCCCTATATCAAAATGGAGTAGCAGAACATGCTAACAGATCAATAATTGATATGGCAAGATCTTTGATCCATGATCAAAAATTATCCTATGATTCTTGGGCCAAATCAGTTGCCACTGCAGTATACCTCTAAAATAGGAGTTATAACAGAGTACTTGGTGATTCTACTCCATTTGAAGCATGGTATGGGTACAGACCAAGTGCAGAACATCTAAGAATATTTGGGTGTACAGCATATACCAAGAAACTGCCTGGAAATCAGTCAAAATTTGCGCCAAAAGGTGTATAATTCATATACTTTGGCTACTGCTATGCAAGTAAGACATACAGACTCTACAATACCAAAGCAAACAAGCTGGCTAAGTCCAGGAATGTGTTGTTTGATGAAAATTCATAATTTTCACAAAAAATGACATCAGATGATGACAAAAATCTGATCTCAAGTCCACCAATTGTCAGGATTGAATCAGAGCAAAACTATGAAAATTTTTTCACTCCAGAGAACTCTACAACCATGGTTCAGCTTGAAACAGTGCACAGGAATATCCCAGAAGTGATCATTCCAGTATCAAATGCCTGGAGATCCAATCGGACAAGAAATAGCCCAAATTACTATATCAATGAGGGGACAAACATAGCCTATGCCTATTCAGTCCATATTGATGAGCCCCAGACTGTAAAAGAAGCCCTAGATTGTCCTCAGACAAAGGTTTGGAGATCTGCAATGACTGAGGAATATCAGGCCCTGATGGAAAATCAAACTTGGGACTTAGTCAAATTACCAATCAACCAAAAATCAATTGAATGCAGATGGGTCTTCAAGACAAAATACAAGGCTGATGGTACATTGAAAGATACAAAGCAAGACTTGTGGCCAAAGGATACTCTCAAACAAAAGGACTTGACTATACTGAGACCTTTGCACCAGTGGCCAAGTTAATTCCATCAGATTAATATTGGCTATTGCAGCCAAATATAAGTTTTTTATACAACATATGGATGTAAAAGCTGCATTTTTGAATGGTGCACTTGATGAGGACATGTATATGGACCAGCCTGATGGGTTTGTTGACCAAGATAACCCCCATTTGGTCTGCAAGCTTAAAAGTCCCTATATGGTCTTAAACAATCACCCAGAGCTTAGAATTGCAAGATAGATTCTTATTTGGAATCTTTGAGTTTCAAAAGGAGTAATGCCAACTATAGTATATGCTATAAGCCACATAGAGCAAATCCAGTGATATGAGCTCTATATGTGAATGATCTTATTATAGCCACCAATAACCTAGAAACATTGGAAGAGATTAAATCCAGCCTATATAAGGAGTTCAAGATGTCTGATCTGGGAGAGCTCAGTTACTACTTAGGGATTAAGTACTCCATAGACAGAAGTACCCAGACTATCACCCTAAGCCAATCCAGGTATATTCAAGATATACTAAAGAAGTACTAAATGGAAGACTGTAAGCCAGCAGCTACACCAATGGAGACAAACCTTAACCTAGTCAAAACTCAACCAAACCAAGAGTGCATGGTGTCATCTGAAAGCCCTGACTTTTCTTATCAATCTATAGTTGGCAGTCTGATGTATATCCTGCTTGAAACATGTACAGATATATCATATTTAGTGGAAGTTGTCAGCCAACATAATCAGAACTATGGATCTGATCATATTGCAGCAGTTAAGCAGATTTTAGATACCTAACAGGAACTGCTGATATCTGCTTAAGATACACTTGTAAGTATTCAGAACAGAATCTTGTGGGATACTCTGATGCTGATTGAGGACAAAATTTGGAGGACAGAAAGTCCACCACAGGATACACCTTTCTTTACAGTGAAGGAGCAATTTCAAGGAATTCAAGAAAGCAACCAACCATAGAACTTTCTACCACAGAGGCAGAGTACATGGCAGCCTGTGAAGCTACAAAAAAAGCAATGTGGCTAAGAAAGCTTTTTACAAATTTAGGCCTATGTCAAAAAGCACATATTACTTTATTTTAAGATAATCAAGGATGTATACAATTAGGTAGAAATCCATATTTTTGTGCTAGAACTAAGCACATAGATATTAGACTTTACTTCATATGTGAAGCTATATAGAATAGATAAGTTACCTTAGTTTACTCTCCTTTAGATGAAATGATTGAAGACATATGTACTGAACCATTAGCTAGAGACAAGTTTAAATATCTTAGGTTAAAATTAGGACTAGTCAATATGAACATTTAGCTGAGTGGGAGTGTTGTAAAAATTTGTAATTCCACCTAAATATTCACTCAACTTAGTCACTTAGATCATTACCTTCAAATCCTAGAGAATACTGACCAAATTCCTTGTTGGGATTTACTTGGAATATTTTCACCAAAATACCAGGTACCCAGAACATGAAAATTCTCAAAGCTGTCCAAACAGCCCCAAATTTTGCACACATGTTCTTGGGATCTTTCTTAACCTATACTACGTGTTTTTTATGCCAAGACCATGTAAAAGTATAAATACTACTTTTGCATTCAAAAAATCATTAAGTGAAAACCACATAATCTACTTGTCCTCCCAATCACTTCAATATCTCCAAGACTCTTACAACAAAAACTTAGTTAACTGCACATGTACCACCAAATACCCCTTCCTAACTTGCTATAAAAAGTCTCAAGCTCAGCACTTAACAGATAAGCTACTGGGATTCTACTGTGCTTCTGATGAGATGTTGTTGGCTTTCAGTAGGCATTTCTTGTTAGATCATTTATTGAGACCTTATATGAAAGTTGGTTGTGTCTAATTGCTTGGCTTGGTATCATTGCTTTTCAGTATAGTCAAATCCTAGAATATAAGTCTGCTTTTCTGCTAAATAGCTGATATCTGAGATTTCAATGTTGTGAGCTGAGTGGAGCTAGGGACTCAGCTGACAGTATGAAGGTATTAAACTGGCCATTGGTTTATTTTACCACACTGGTTGCAGATCTGTTTGTATAATCTGACACTCAATTATGCCATGGGGAGAATTGTGGAGCAGTCACTTGCCTTATCTCATGAATTGTGTAGAATTGGATGAAAGGTTTTGGGGTATATTTACTACCATCTCTGGAGCACATTGTCTTAACTTTTTCACCAATTTCACTCTCCATCATAGCTAAAGCTCCCAGGGCTCAGACTGCGCATCTTTCTTTCTTGCTGCAAAATAGGCCCATCCATATCTTGTATAACCATCAATGAATATGATCAGTTATGTGCTGCACCCAAGTGAATTACATCAAATTTGTCTTAGTTTAGGTTAGCCCAGAGCTCTTAACAGCTGTATGGCTTGTCTTCCATATATGCAGGCTTTTCAATACTCCAAATCAGCTGGAGGACCAATTCTTACTTTGGTAGTTGACTGATATTTGGTAATTTTATTCAAATCATCAAGATTGATATGCAAAAATCTGCAAGGCAATGCATTGGTATTTCTTCATTTAAGTTACTTTTGTTGGCTTCCAGATATTATGGACTATAGGTTGACTTGGATGGATTCCAGTCTCCAATACTCATGGCAACATGGGTACCATTTTGATCAGTAATTTAAAATTGAGAGCAGTCAAATTTGAAACTGAGTCCTTCAGTTGTGAATTTACTTATAATAGCAGGTTCTTGGCTATTTCTGGTGGATAGGGCACTTCTTTGAAGGTAGGTGAGTGGCTTCCTTCTTTACTTCTGAGGTTTACTCCAATAGCTCTTTGCCAATTATATCAAGTATTCTGCTGCTTTCCAAGGGAATCTTCTAATTCATATTGTTTGATGTTAGGTAAAAAGTACTCATTGATGTGTACTACGCTGAGATGCTCAAGTGTCTATATATCACATCTCAAGTTCCTTGTTTGTAATCATACTGAGTTCAAATATGAATAGTCCATCTTCAGTGGTTGCAGCATTTCCATATTTAGGTTTTTTCTCTGATTATCCCTCTTTCTGAAGCACCACTCTGATGAGCATCCTTTCCCTTTACAGTAGCTTCAAGAGAGGTTGTTGCTACATTTAAAGGTAGTCAGATTTAAACATTAGGTAGAATCCAAGCTATTATGCAAGAACAAAGCAAGTAAATATTAGGCCTCACTGCATTCAAGGGGCTATAGATGATTAATTGGTTGAGTTTGTCTACTGTCACACTGATGAAGTAGTCTTGTTCTGTTGGTAGCCCCACACTGAGCATGAGTACCAAATAGTGCCATAGTATGTCTTTAAGGTATAGTACACCTATACTTGGCCGCCAACTGTGAAAATAGTTCTACATCTTCACGAAAAGGAGCCTCAGTGTTTTACCAATTGTGTTGGAGAAAATACATTTTGTGACCTTTTTTCGGAATTCAATCACCACCTCCTTGCCTTGTATGGAGTACCTGTATACCCGACGACAGAACAGTATCATTGGTCATGACAAATGACTCCTCACTACATAATCTTGCATACGCCTTGCTCATATTACTGCAGTCCTGCCAAAGTTGTGGGGATCTTCCTTAGTCTGGAGCATTGTGGCTGTTGTTTTGGCCTATTTTCAGCAATCCCACTGCACCATTATATTCTTCTCAGTGCATGCATCACTAGCTTGGATAACTTGCGCCTACAAGACCGGAATAGGTGAAAGGGTGTTAGCAGTAATGAAATCCATGAATGTATGGTATGTAACACTAGCACTATGAACTACTGATATGGTTTACTATTTATTCAGACATCCATTGAATGGCTTGTTGACATATTGATGTCCATTCGAGTTTGCATGTATGATAGCTAGGTCAAGACTCTGACTATAATAATTAATGCTAACTCTTGCCTGGACTAGGGGCAAAAAAGAATGTCTAGAGTGCTTAGGGTAAGGGCTGAACATTGTATCCTTGAATAATGACCTTGGGGCTAGGAGGCTAGTGCTTCTTGCAGACGAGATATGAGGTTGAACAGCGGGAAGTTCCATACGTCGAGTCGAGATGGCGGTAGCCGCTCTAGCCGGGTGGCAGGGCAGAGGTACGAGATACCGCAGTGTGCTCACTGGGTTTCAAATGATTTTCATGCTAAATGCCGCCCCAAGTGACAACCACACTTGCAAGCAACCATGAAACTTGGCGCTTGGTGGTGTCAGATACGATGTTTCCTTAAGCCGACATTCCTAGTTAGCATGGTGTGCACCACCCTTGGCATTATAAAATATTGATCCATGTATTTAATATCATTTTTGCAAATTGTATTTGCTAGTAGATGTTTCCATGTCCTCAGCCATCCTTAGAGATTGCCCGGCCTTCACGACGGGAGGAGTGGCGTGATTCCAGTGTTGTGTACTGAAGCATTCGAGAGGAAGAAATTGGTGTGCATGCATCAGTTTAATATTCAGTCAACTTTTACCGATTAACGAGGGCGTTTTCCTTGCCAATGAATACACCTGATCCGACATAGACTGACATGGGGTCGGTTACTGGTCTGCTGTGCTCAATGATACTCTAGAGCTGGAAAGCTGCATTCCACCGCCAATCGTCGTCCACGTGGCCACTACACTATTCACTCTGACGCCATATCGAAACTCGCCAGCTTCCAAGCCCATTTTAGCCATATGGTCTTCTGGACTCTTCAATAGCCTCATTTCTACCTGTCTGAGTTATGCATTTGAGTTGGACCTGACAGTTTAAAGCAATCACGGTGGATGGCTTCTATGTGTTCTACAGGTGATAGGTAGGCTCTCATATGCCAATGATGCATAACAACCATAATGCTAGGCAAATGTCTTTCTTACTAGGGATGTGCAGCATAAGATATCGCACTGGAATGGCATACCAAGATGAGTTCGTGCTGAAAGAATAGAGTTACTTTAAGAATCCAACAGATATTCATGTTGGCTCGAGATATCAACATATGAATGCTAACAAGCGCAATTCTCCCAGTAAGAACACCAATTGATAACTGCTAAAGCTATGGTAGTGAGTTATGTTTTCATCGTCAAGCATACAAAAGTAAGTAATGAAGACCAATATATGAGTGAGTTCAGAAAAGATACGGAAAGGTGCAGGCAACGTGGGGGCAGTTTTGTTAGTGAGTCATCTGGATTCTCGAAGGAATAGGGAAACATTGTATAGTGCAAATTGAGGCCCTAATAGATATTTGCAAATTTCAGGTATGGATCGAGTTATACAACAGAATCTGAATGTTTGAAGCAGACGCATGCTTCAGAGGGGTTCCAGCATGGAATTTCACATGAAATGAGGCCTACCATAAGATGCTTTACTGAGGAGTAGCAACGGCCACTTGATGATCACGTCACTATAAACGTATCAAGCTATTGTCAACTTCCATTAATATGGTCGGCGGTGTTGGTATGACATAGTAAGGTCATCAGGAGTCCCAAGTGGTAGCAGAGATATGGCATCACATACGGTAACGACTAAGCAGATCAAACCATACGTTGTTATGCTCTTAATTCGCTTCAAACAGCACAAGCAGGTTACGTACAAAAATGCAATATGCACAAAGGCGTTGAGTGATTTCCAGGATTTTTTCATCATCCGTATGATCTACAAACGTAATATAGAACGCCTACTATTCCACAACTTGATGATTGCGCCATTGTGAGAGAGATTAGCAGTGCAATCATACGTACCATACCTAGACTCAAGCCAATTGTTTGCAATGGGAAATCCATCAGGATTCTACGCAAGATATGTATTAGTCAGCGGTAAGAGTACACCAAGTGGAAAATCACGATGGCACTCGACTGCATTATTCCGGTACAAACCACATCGGAACAGCCAAACTGAAGCAAATGGGTGATAATTGACCTACGACACCTGAATAGCAAGGATAAAGAAGATCCTCGATGGTATAATATAGGCGGGATATACGACTCACCAGGGTCATCAGCTAAATAACCAGTGCAATGTCCGCGTCAGAGTTGTTTTTATCTGTAAGATCTAACCCACCAAATGCTTGATTAAATTTCATAGTGTGTTTCTGAAAATGGATAAAATCCGAATCAGCACATCGATGGTACACAGGTTTTTCTTATACGAGGCTAGCTTTGGGATGCAGCACACTACTGGCCGCCATCCAATCTGCCGGAGGGCCCAACAATTACGTGTGAGCAGTATATTAATGGTCATTCAGGAAGACTCCAGCTGGATCACTGGTTCTTGCTCACAAAGAATCGCCTGTTTTGTTGTTCCTAACCGATACTTCACCCCGAAACGAAGGGAACTATGATCCTAGGTAAAGTTCCAGACAAACCATCCCCGAGTTACACACCAATCAATGCTGCCTAAAATGTGCACCAATTCCGTGGTACCAATAAGGCTTGGTAACCGTAATGGCCAAGCAATCTTTTTCTACCCTTTGTTTCCCACTGGTATTGATAGATAATACCGGTTCGCAGCTCCACCCATTGATGTGGGCGGTAATGCTCGAGCCTGTGTGGGATGATAACCAGCTGGGACGGATATTCTTTCGGGGGTTCTTAAGGCGCGGATTCTGGATTGTGTTTTGGTTGGCTATTTGTGACTCTTCAGTGAAAAGCGCTACCTGGCTCGCACCTGCCTGTAGAATACACAGCCTATACATTATGCAACAGTGAGGGGTTATCATCACCTCACAAATCCGGATCTTACTAGCGCGAGAGAATCTATTCAAATTTTTCTTGTAGGCTTTCGAAATCTTGAATCATGGCTACTGTGTTCATTGGGTAGGCAATCACCATAACTAATATCCTAGTTGAGTTCAGCTCATTTGGAAAATTTGGCATGGATCTGGTGGAGTTGGCTACTGATCTACGCCGCCTCCATTTGCTAATCTCAGCCCGGCAATTACGTCTGTGATGATAAAGTGTGAGCGGGGTGCACGCTCCTTTTGTAGAGGCCTGGATAATGGCTTAAACACCAACCACTCAACACGATCGTTCGCTTCACACGAGTGTGCCAAATATTTATTTGTGAGGTGCATATAGTATATTTGGCAAGGCTATTTGGTTAGCACATAGCAGCAAGGCTCCATGGCTGATGAGTTCCCTAATCAAAAGTCAAAGGTGATCTCTGGATACCTCTTGTCAGGCCCCACCAGAATAGAATCACGCTTACGGCGGAAGATGTACTTTAAATAGGCAGCTATGTAGGTGCTCTGGATTTTCAATGACCGAAGTCCATTGATGGCCCCAATTTTTTCCACTATCTCCGGGCTGGTGAGATTCACCAGGCTGGCAAGCACCGGGAAGTCGGAAAATGTATAGTGCTCAGAATTGGCTAATTTGAGCTGCAGTTTGTAGGATCGCAGGTTGGACCACATTTTGGCCCAGCTCTCATCGGTGGTCCTGTTGTGTTGGGTACGGCTCATGATGAGGAAGGGCCTGTCCAAGCCTATATCCACCGCAGGTCCTCTAAATGTTCCGTCGAAATTGGCACCTGCTACAATGCGCGAGTCCTTTATGATGGCGGTGGCAGCGCTCGCTCCTCCCAGGGAATGGCCCAGCATCACAACTTGGCGAACGTCTAGCCTCCTGTGTAATGCGGGGATGTGTTTCAGGATCTCCCTAGACCCCAGCTGGTTGATTACAAAGCTGGCATCCGCCGCACGAACCTCCACAGCCAGGTTGATCTGATCAATGGTTATATCACCACCAAGAACTCCGAACACCATCTTCCCACCAGGAAATTGCACCACATCTGCATCGTAAGGGTGATCGATGGAGGCCACAAGGTAGCCGCGACTTGCTAGATCGGACAGCAATGCCGCATAGACCAGGCGGGATGTTGTTATAGCTGGCGAGAAGATAACGACTGGTAGATTGGCATTTGCTATGGGGGCGCCCTGGTAGACTGCAGTCTGAACACGCTGCAGGGTGTTATTGGGCAGCCCAATCTCATGGCTTATAAACTGAGCCGTAGCATGGGGCATATACGGTGAAATGGTCGAGTATTGGGTGTTCCTGGTAGGATAGTATATCTGGATCATCAACTCACGCTTCTGGGCATTCGGAGCGTAGGGGTCCATCCGGCTAGAGTCAAGCAGCTTTAATGCGACTGTGCCAACCTTGAATGGGCCAGAGGGTTCAGGTAGAGAAAGCTCCTGAGGAGCCACGTTGCGCAGAGTCATCAATGCAGCTATGGGGAGCGCAATGGAAAAGAGAGTCTTCATGGGCGTGTAAAGGCAAGCGGTGTGTTTAGTTTGCGGTATTTGCTCTTGGTAACGCTTTATATATACGACAATGACCAGCTAACGCGAACCATACGTCTTGGCAAACAAGTTTTGGGAAAATCGCGGTGCCGGAAATCCATAATTGTCACTGGTATGCACCCAACTAAAAACCAATCTAGCTATCCAGGTTAGTGCTTCATTTGTGGTTCGGCCTTAAAAAGGGTTGCCAAGAACTCATTTGAATCGAACGAGGCATCTGGGGCATAGCAAGGATATAATCATCCTGCAGGCAGTCAAAGCTATGATCCCCGAAGACTCTGAAGAGATGAATTCTAGGTGCTCCAGGTTCATAACAAGCTCTTGGAAGATGCGTCCAGCATCTTTCCAACGGTAATGCACATCAAAGCGTCAAGTGCGTATGCCATTTTCGGTTTACTGTCCCAACAGTCGGAGATAACCAATGGGAGTATCAGCTTGCGTCCTTCGAGCAGTAGTGCAGTTAGGTTGGGGCTTTGAAACCATATGCACGCATTGGATATCCGTCAAGTTAGCTGGGAGTGATCGCGATCATTTGTTCACTTATTGCTACAGGCAACGGTGCGAATCCAGCTAATTATCATGCAATTTTGGGAAACGATGGATGATGATATGTCATTAGCCTCCATAATGCTCGATGTGTACCTTATCTTGAAGGTAAGCGATACGGACCACAGCCCATACCAGTATATGATCCAGTGTTGATGAACATTTCGGAAAACTGTGTATGGACTAGTAGTACTGCTGCGTGTTTCCGGGAGGTTTGTATGGCCAGCTGGCAAACTGTGCACTCAACTTGAGCGTCCATCATGGCCACCAATTTCCACACCGGAAGCCATCGGCCGATGTATACAGTACTATCTACCCAGCCCTTCCCACTGCGATGAACCTTCCAACGCTCCTATGTTACACATTTTATTTGTTTGGTGGAAGCAGACTACTATCAACAGAGGGTCTGAGATAGACAGATATACACGCTTCGGTCTGCATACGGTCTACGGACATCACAGCTCTTGGGGTATTCCTTCCTCTCCATCGACTCACGTCAAGAAAGGACTCCGCCAGGCGATCCATGATGTGTAATTTGACGACATCACTCAATGCTAAGAGCAATTCTCTCACAGGCTTATCGGAGGGTATCCCAATATGGGAGGCATGCCCTAGGGCCTGATTTGTCCAAAGGGGATGGATCGATGGAAATGACATGCGCAAAGTTTAAAGGTTAAACTCCTGAATCTTAGGGGCCGTACGCCTAGATAGACCTATGGCCCATTCTGGCGCTAGACATATTGACCAAGCAGTAACCGAATGTCGCCAGGTGTGACTGGCGGTGGTGTTGATTTCCATTCTAGGTATTGGGACTAGGCTGTATTTTTGATACGATTTTATGTCACTGGAAGCATGCACTCTTATGCTTGGTGGAGCCATTTATGGCAGGTGGAAGATAAGCATCTTGGTAAAATGATGGTGTGTAACTCCGCTGTGAAATTCATCCAAATCTCTCACTATCAATACCGCCATTCCTGAGAATCACTGCACCATGAGTTCTTGAAGCTGTGGAAGAGTGGATCCACCATTAACTACCAAGCACCACCACATCTGGCACCAGGTTGTTGAGTGCCTGCTCAAGACGTGTTGCATCTCCTGAGCAACTGGGTGTCTGTGGTAGCAAACGTTCTGGGAACACGCTTGTATAGGATGTAGAGGAGGCATCTGGGAATCCCTGGAAAAGTGACAAAGGGGTGGTTGGCATGGGGTTTTTGCTGTGTAACTTGACTGTCTGGCTTAGTTCAATTCTAGAGTGTCATCATTTGCATGTGTGGCTTCCGTTCTCAGGATCAACACGAACCCCGTACCATTCGTAATTTCACTGTTTGGTGGATACCCTACAATGAGGTTTTGGTGAGCCATACGAGCTCACTTCAAACAGACTTGGGATCTGACAAGAGTTGGATAGCAAACGGGTGACCATGTGGATCCGTCGCGTCCCAATCAGCCTGCACCAAACCCTTCCGCAATTAGCCAGAGTACGTATTTGCCAAATACGGTTTCCTGGCGAGATTACTCCACCAACTGTACCCACCGAAGCGTTAAACACGATAACAAAGTTTTACATTCATCTAATGCGAAGCTCTCTGTGGAGAGTCCGTCCGGATCCTACTGCAACGGATGCTGCCCCGGGAAAGAGATACCCAAGCGACCTGACGTAGAGACTTGTTTGCATCCAACTAACAGGAAGGCTGGTCCTGTACAATATCAGTACAGATATCGCGTGCAGATGGCGCTTGAACTGCAACGATCGTGTGGAACGCTAATGCATGGAAGATAGCAAATCCGGCACCCTGCTTCCATACTTCCATGGTGCCAGGATCTTTTTTCGGTTGGCGTTGAGAATGCGAACTCCTAGATGCCCCATGGGCAGCAACCTTGTGGCATCGCAGTCGCCTCGTAATCGGAGCGCTATTTTGGTACATGGTCGCTTGCCCAATTTGGGAAGACCAATGGGCGGATGTGGCAAGGGGACGATGCGGTGGTGATTTGGGTTGCCGCCCAATACAAAGACGCACTGCTTCCAAATGCGACTCTGGGGTCTACGGTGAATGCATACCGTATCGATTGGGCTAGATCATGGTACTGGGGATGCCATCCTGAGCAATCGTCGTAAAAATTTCTAACCATTTGGCTCGCCAACGGATCTCTGATTGGATCAGAGGGAACTATTTTTAGTTGGCTCGGGTATAGCTATGGATGCAGCGATTCATCAAGGAGAACGGTGATAGGACGTTCCCATACCAAGTTGCCAGCATAGCGCACACCAAATACGGTAAGTTGGCACCGTTTTAATATCGGTGGCCACATGCTACGTAGCATTCTGGCCTGATGGTCCTAGTCCGAGAATTAAATAAATGCCCGCCTCAACCGGTGGGTCGCTTCCTCAGCTTTGCAGCATTTTCAGTGCGATTCAACATTTGACACCATGTTACTGAAGCTAGTCCCCCAGATCGCCATATGCTCGGCTTTGGTGAGCTTGTCCACCGCCGCATACATCCCGGTGACATCCAGTTCGATAGACTACGCCGTTGGGCATCGAAAGAGGGGAGCTGACCCAATGACGACCACAACACCACGGTATTTGGATCAATCCTGCGGAAACGGAATTGGATCATGTGCTGCTGGGCTTTGCTGTAGTTCGTACGGCTTTTGTGGATACACCTCCGACTATTGCGCAACTGGCTGCCAATCCCAATACGGGGCTTGCGACAATGGAGCCATGGCCACGGTCAACACTGGATGTACCGTACCGGGTACCTTTGCCCTCACCTTCGACGATGGCCCAAGTGTGCTCACCACAGGCCTGCTGGACTACCTTGCGGCCAAAAATGTGACCGCCACCTTCTTCATGAATGGGCTGAACTGGAAGAGCTACAACACACTGAACCCGATCTTGAGTATCTACGAGCTGTCCGATGTGGTCCAGCGCGCCTACAGAGCTGGCCATCAGATCTGCTCTCACACCTGGGGGCATGTGGATCTTTCCAAGGCGAACGAGTACAACATCACCTATGAGGTGTCCAGTCTGAACCACGCGTTCGCCACCATTCTCAACAAAGTCCCCACCTGTATACGCCCGCCCTACGGAAGCACCGACCCCATATCCCTGAAAATCCTGAAGCGCATGGGCTACACCGTGGTGAATTGGAACGTAGATCCCGTGGACTGGAATCCCGCGAACTCCATCGACCAGATGTTCCAGGCGTTTGTGGACCAGGCTGGCAACGCCGATCCCACTCTCGGGAAGTTCATCTCCTTGAACCATGATGTATGGAACACCACCGCGGATTTCCGCCCCGAAAGCTACCCCAAGGTCATTCCGCTCGCCCAGAGGCTGGTGGAGTACTTGGAGAGTCGGGGTTGGCGCCTGACCAACCTGGCATCGTGCCTTGGCCAGCCACCACTCTACCGTGACCCCACCCCCTCGGACCAAAGGTGTGGTTCCAACCCGTGCCCTTAGCCGTCTGTAAATAACCCATTGCCGCCAAGCGATGCTATATCCAAGATACCTTTATTAAACTACTAAGAAATAAATATAGAATCCACCGGGTTCCTAGAATCATCTGCACTCTGGTGGCTAGGGTTAGGGTTAGACGCAATCCTCGTCACCGCAGCTGCTATCGGATGGGTTGGCATCGCGATAGAGGGGCCCGGTTTGCAGGCAATCGGCAAGATTCACCAGCTTCCAGCCCCGGCCCTTGAGGTACTGGATGGCCCGCTGGGCAAGTGGTATGGTCTTGGGGTAGTTCTCAGGTCTGAAGTCGGCGGTGGTGTTCCAGACGTCATGGTTCAACGAAATGAATCTCCCGACCTTGGGGTCGGTGGATCCGGTTTGGCCAATGTATTCCTGATACATCTCATCAATGGTGTTGGCAGGGTCCCAGTCCACAGGGTCGACATTCCAGGTGACCACAGTGTACCCCATACGCTTGAGGATCTTCCGCGCGGGGGCGTCGGTATCGCCGTAAGGTGGCCTCATGCAGGTAGGGACCTTACCAAGGACCTTGGTGAAGGCGTAGTTGAGTCTGGTCATCTCGTAGACGGCCTCGTCCTCGTCGACGGTGATCAGGTCAGTGTGGGCCCAGGTGTGGGAGCAAATCTGATGCCCAGAGTCGTAGGCCCGCTTCACCACATCCTGCAGTTGGTAGATACTCAGGATCGGGTTCTTCGTGTCGGCATTCTTCTGGTTAAGTCCGTTGACGAAGAAGGTCGCCTTCACCTTCTCCGTATCCAGATAGTCCAGCAGGCCTGAGGTGAGGACGCTGGGTCCATCGTCGAAGGTCACGGCAAACGTGCCAGGGGCCGTACATCTGGTAATCACTTCCGCCTCTATTTTGTCGTCGCAGGCGCCGTAATTCTTCTGGCAGCCTGAGTTGCAATGGTCCGAAGTGTATCCACACCATCCCCATTGGCTGCAGCACAGTCCAGGTGCGCATGAACCGTATTGGGCCCCGCATTGTTCATCGAGATATCTCAAAGCATTCGGGGCGAGGCTGGTCGGTGGGGTGGGGGTGTTGGTGGCGGCCGAGGAGTTCGCAGGTGCTAGGGTGGAGCTAGCGTGCGAGGTGGTTCCTGCGGAAGAGGTTGGACTCTGGGATACGTACACGCTGGACACACTCGAGGTGGGAGAAGCCGTTGAGCCTTTGATCTCACGGGGTGCCAGATTGGCGTGCTTCTCCAAAGGAACGGCCTGGATGGACAATGCAGCCAGTGCAATAATCAGGAGATGGAATGACTTCATGAGGATTGTGTGAAGCGTAAGAAACCTACCAAGATGGTATGCGTCTGGTCCCGGCTTTTAAGGAGAATCCCTTCGGATGGCCAAGACTCACTCATCGGTGTCAAAGAACAGGTAGTCACTGGCACAATCGAGTGGCCGGGTTATACAATGTGTCTTCCAGTGGTACCTGATAAGAGCACCTAGTTAGGAAGCAGACCGAGCTTGATTGGTAGGCAGGGAAGCGTAGAGTAGTGCTATGGTGACACCGCATAACAATAGCGCTAAACGAAACGATTTATCTCTCTGTATATCTCTGTATGGCCTGGTTAGCATTCACTACCACTGCCATCGCAAATTATACAGCAATCAAGCACTTCGCACCCAGCTCGAAAGGCCATAATATGCAACGAATAGGGGGTCTCAGCAACCGAGTATATTATGGAACTATGGTTGATACCTTCGGCTTCACTTACACCAACATCAATGGTCAATCAAACGTGCTAATCAAACGAACCTGTTCCTCGGTGTTGGTAGTCATCCGGTATAGAGCTGGTTTCCACATGGCTGGGTCTCCCTATCACACTGGAGATGAGAGGCTCAACATGCAGCTAAAAGTATCTCCTCTCCCTTTGTGAACCCACACCATTCTCTCATACCATCAATTGCCATTCCTGGCCAAGATGGATGCTCCCTTTATCCAGCAGCATTGATTTCGTAATTTATGTTGCGAATCCCAGTTCCCGAATGTAAAGAACCGTCGATACATTGTCTCGCGGAGTTCCAAACCACCCAAAATCAATCCTAGATCGCAGCTAGGAAAAGGTGGGTGTCACCCTTTCGTAAACGGTCACCTGCATAGACTCTTGTCAACGGGATGCTTCATCCTCGGGGGAGATTTGGAAAGGCCGGGCAGCAACCCCATGTCGACACCATGGACCAACAGATTCCTCCCACCATACCTGCCGCGCTTTACCCGAAGCTGGCTTCGCCCTCCTCCCACAGGATGCCAGCCGACGCTCGGACTGGTGTAACCCACCCGACTTATCATTTCGTGAATTGTCCTTCATCCCATGAATGTGTGCTAGGTTGTATCAGCAACGTTGCCGCACGCAAATCGCAACAATTGACTCACCTTGGTGCATATATTGATGTCCACCATCCCCGGAAAAGTGGGGTGCCGGATTTGATGAGGTGTGACCATCGGGATCATCCAGCCTGGATGCGTGCATCAACTTTGAATTTGGTTTGGGTGGGGAAAGCGTAGGGTGACTCGGCATTTCCGCAACGGCTTGGTCGAACTGATACTGCGGCCTCACAGAACTAAACACCACTATACACCGAGGCTGTTCATTCATCATCACTACTTAAGGTTGAGTGAAGGTCTGAGTGACTCGACTAACCCTCTGAAGGGATATCATTGCCGAGTTCGAGCCCAACCGATCCAGTGATTCCCCCTGGGCTAAGCAAGATCCGGCCATCTGGAGGGGTGCACAAGCCGGGTCATCTATTTCCGGTCAAGCAGCAACGCGCTTGCGGAGCACATTTGCTGCTATCCACCATTCGAAGTGTCGATTGGCAATCCACCCGATAATCACCATTTCCACTCCGCCCGGATGCATGGCGGTAATGATGGGATCGATTCCACATTTCATTTGCAGCCAATATACTTGCTGATTGGCAAAAAATGGACTGATTTGGAGTGGTAGGAATTTTCTATGCCCCAGGTGTACCATCGGGGTGCTTGATTGATGGAGGATCCATCCTGGGGTTTTCACAATCTATCTGCTTTCTTGATCACTTTTCATATCTCCAAGGTTTCCATCAAGATCCTGAGCCATACAAAAAATATCATACTTGGAACTTATCTGACTATCAGTTGGTATTCCAACTATATTTTGCTGGCATTTTGCTGGTGTTTTTCATTCAATTTTTAGCTGAATATCTTGGTGGAAGTAGTGGGCACCTTATTGCCAAATCTTGTATAAATGCTCCCTATGAAAAATCTCAAAGTTGGAACTCATTGGATTTTTAGCTGGTATCTGAATGGTATTTCTTGGGTATTCAGTTGATGCTTCTGCTTCAAATCTTGTGCTGCAATCTTTGATGGAAGTAAAGAGTAACTGATTACCAGATATGGTATATATGCTAGCTGGCCTAGTCTCCCCTGGAAAGGATATCTACTTGTCTTCTATGGGACTAATACATGAGATATTGGGACTTGCCATCTTTGGAAAAGTTGGAATTCAGCTGATAATATGATGGTATTCTGCTGGCTTTTTTAAAGTTTTTTTCTTAGATATTCAAAATAGCACTATGTCCCCACTGGTTTGACCCACTTCCATACATATACTGCCAAAAATGAAGCAGAGTCATCAGGTTTCCAAGCAGATCCCACTGCAGGAAGCAGCTGAAGAATGGTTGGACAACAGCCTGCTTTGACATTCAGTGTAGCAATCGTGACTACATCCATAAATGGCAATGTTCACAGTGTGCTTACTGAAGCTAATAATGTAGATTGCTCTAGTGCTAAGTCAAGTAGACACCTGAGAATATCAGCAGAGCAGCAAGCTCACCACAATGCTCAGGTAGATAAGAATATAGCAAATGCGGTACCTCTGGTAGAATGCAACAAATGACTGTCAAAACATCACCACCATCAGTATTTGTAAGTGTGCTGACAGAATATACCAATGCATCAATAGGCATTTATGTGTTGTGGCTAACAGGATAGATGTGATGGTCCAAAGAAATTGGGAAGCTGTCCAGAAACAGGACAACCAAGTAATGCATGTGCAGCAATTAATATCCCAGGTAGAGAATGAAGAAGTGCAAAGCTTTTGCTCCAGGACATACCTATCATCTTAAGTATATCTGTTTTAATTAATTTTATATTCTGGCCTATGGCTTATAGCTTGCCAGCTTTGCTGCAATTGCATGCTGACTTCATTATGTTCTATTTGTGGGAAGATGGTGTTCTTGGTGTTGGTTTAGGGATAATAAAAATGTATGTGAATTGTAGAGTATGTGAGACCTTTTCCATTGGAAAGTGCCACATTGGGCCATGTGTGCTAAATAGTGCTGAAATGTGCCAGCAAGGCTAAGTAAGTCTATTTTTGGCAACAGAGTATGAAGCATAGCTCTACATATTCATGCAAAGCAGCCTGTGTGTTTCACCCACTATGCTGGAGAGAACCCATATTTCAACCTCTTTCTTGGGATCAATATTGTGATGATGTGTAAGAGCACAGAAGGATTGTAGCGTGCATTGGATATTAAATACCCATGGCACTCTGAATCCAGCCCCAGATGTTTGTAATTTGTCACATAAGTGCATGGCACTATTTTGGACTACCAGTGCTATCTGTCACTATAAGTGCTTTGTATAGGTTTTACTTCAAGGCTAATATTCAAATATAGAGCCAGATAGTACCAGTGGACCAAGATGGTGCTATGCATTTTTGTGACAGGTTACAGACCTCTGGAGCTATATTCAGAGTGCAATGGGTGATGTGTACCAAATGCATCCCTTCAATCCTTTGGAGACCTTACACATTATGCATGGCATTGACCAAAAAGTGAATTTTCCAGTTGTTGCACCTATGTCTCATCTGTTTAACTTCAATGTTCTAGCTTTGTATTATATGTACTGCTTGGGGAATTGCCCAAAAGAGTGAAACCACATATTACATACACATGACTTCCCCAGCTGAACAACACAGGGAGAGCCTTTCATTCTAGAATTTCCATGCCTCAATTACAAGTCTAAAAGCTCCAAGACTTCCCATGCATTACCTGTATTGCTGAGTATTCTAATATTCATTGTTAATAAACCTGTAAAGAGACTACAAAGCACATAGACAACAATCTAAGTTCTACAGGAAAATCAATTATATGGTGGGATTATGGTGGAGTAGTGGGTCAGAGTGACAACTACTGACAGAAGTTCTCATCCCCATTTTTTCTACTTCCCTATTTTTCTACTATACATATTTTGGTTTTATTCCATTTGTCTTATCTGATCAATGCTGTGACATAAGCAGGATAACTACAACACCTGCATATTTTATGACACACATTTTTCCTCACTTTGTGTAAGATCACTAGATTTTAGTGCTTCTATGTAAGACAAGTACCAGAGCCAGTCCCTATAACCAAACTAAGTCACCACCCATACCATTTTCATCCCATATATGGTATCTCTACTTTATACAGGCTTCAAAAAACTGATCCCTGATTGGCAGGATATGTGGTGTCTCTTGGAGCCTTCTGGTATCTACTTGGAACATTCTTAGCTCATTCTGATATCATTAAGATTTCTATTGATCTCTTGAGCCTTCTGGAGCACCATGATTAGTAATTACTTGGCCAGTGTGAAAAGTATATAAAGGAGGGATCCCTCATTCATAAATCATCATTCCTTTTATCACTATACCAGCTTTTTGATTAGTGTGATCACTGACACCAGCTGCTGCCTGAACTTCCAATCCCAGACTACAGGATACTCTCAGGAGACTGTGCTGACAGCCAACTGACCTTGGGGGCACTGCTGGTGAGGAATACTCAGTGTCTGTATCTTTTATTAGATTAGATTTTTCCCGAGTTTGTACTTGTACAGGAGAAGATACTTTTCTGTCATTGTCATTATTGACCACAGCTGCATTCTTATCATGTCCCTGCTGGTAGAGTTTACAGTTGTTTTGACTTTGCAAGCTTTAGTTCATTGTCATCCCAAAGGATGCTGAGCCCAGCACATACTTTTGTTAGGATGCCAACTAAGTTGGGGATTGTAACTCAATGGCCTTCCATTGACAAGCTTGTGGCTTCATTCCCCTTCATATTAGAGCAGAGACAAAACCCAAGTAGCCCTAGCAAGCTTTTACCAGAGGCTATTGCACCCAGCAGACACCTCACGCAAAAAGCACTTGAGAAGTGTTGTAAGTATCTCTCCTCATATTTGGCACCCAACATGGGAAGACTATACCAACCCCCTAGGACCCAACAAGATTTGCCAGAAGATTCAAGCCACTATTCACTTATTGAAAAGAGACTACTAATATTATCAAGATTACAACACCAACCTACCATTTCAAATGAGTTCTATGCCATTACCACTCCAACATGGAGCTCTCCAATTTAATGGAAATAATGAGGAAAGCTTCAAATTTGGATGGGAGAAGCTCTGCAAGATGTGCTGCCTCTCAAAACAAGAAATGGCTGAAGACTTTGCCTATTACTGCAACAATGATATTACCACTAAGCTTTTCAGGCAAGGAGCCATTCATGAGTTCTGTTAAACTTTTCTCTTGCATCCAACAGACATTCTAACAAATGGGACCTTAATGATGACCCACCCAAAAGCCAAGTATGGTAGACCCTCTATCTACAGTCAAATTGAAGACTTGATACACTTTGGGAGGACTAGACCTTCCAAGCTACCAATTGAAAAGTTCATTCAACATTGTAGAGATATGGCCAAGCCACTCCTAGAGTCCCAAGCTATAATGGGTTTTCCATGATACATTGCTTTGCTCAAGGCCTCCCCAAGACTTGACAAAGAAACTTGACCTATGTGCGGTCAAACACAACAAGTCTTGCATCTCATGCTTTGCAGCAATGAAGTTGTTCTCCTAACAGCAAAACTGACTTTCACCACTATCAAAATCTTAAAATCCAACCTGACAGATAATGCTGATGGAATGCTTGCTGACAAGAAAGGAAAAAGGATCCCCACCTACTTCCAAAGTGGAGGTATGAGTGCCCTGTTCCAAAAACCTGATTCAGCAAATAGGAAGATTACCATTAATGCCTCTATTTGGACACACAAAGTGCATCCTATTTGCCTGACAACAAAGAATATAATGCTGATGCCTTTACCATCCCAAGCACCTTGCTGAGGAGCCAGTCAACCCATCCTTACAAGACCGTAATATGAAGAACCTGAGGTAATCATTGACAAGAGGCCAAGTAGGCTGCCCACTCAAAACTTTTGCCTTGCTCTCAGATTACCTCAAAGATAGTATGTTCCTCAGGCCCTCATCTGATTGCTGAGAAGTTGCTGAAGCAGAACCTCCCATTGTTGGTTGGAAAGATCATGAGTGTATCATCATCTGTTTTGAAGAGCTGTGATGAGCAACATAGTACAATATGTCAAGCAGTTGAACATATGGGCACCTACATTATTCACACAAATCATGATAACCACCAGAACAATGAAGATAGCACAGCATGTAGGACCATTTACTCAGTTGCAACCACTATAGTGAAAGGATCCATATATATACTCAGACCTTGTTAACTGCCATATTGACAGTGGTTTGGAGATAAGTGTTATGTCTCTAGACTTTTGGAAGACACTTAGAGACAAGGAGCTACTGCCAGCTGACAGAGAAACCATATGGGACATGACTGTTGCAAACTCAGGATCTAGTCTACTCTATGGTATAGTCAACAGATTCCCTATCAAGGTACAAGGAACAAGTCTGGCATCCCCTCTTCATCTGCCAGAAGGCAAACATTCACCTTCTGCCTAGTAGACCATGGGTGACCACTACTAAGGCTACAACTTAAAATTACTTAAATGAATCTGTTTGGTAAACTATACAAGAACTTAATCTACAGCTACACTCTATGAAAAATTGTTGTAATGATCCTGTCAAAAGGCTGTCACAAGTATAAAGTCCTGTGACTAAGATGTACTGGTCTTGTCAGGACACCAACCAGGGACTGTTGAAAAATAATTGCACCCCAGATTTCACTCAAAACTTAGTCAAATTTTTCATCACAACAACATATTGTTGTAAGAGTCTTGGAGATATTGGAAGTGATTGGGAGAACAAGTAGATTATGTGGTTTTCACTTAATGATTTATTGAATGTAAAAGTAGTATTTATACTTTTACCTGGTCCTGGCATTACAAACACATAGAATAGGTTAAGGAAGGTCCCAAGAGCATGTGTGCAAAGTTTGGGGCTGTTTGGACAACTTTGAGAATTTTCATGTTCTGGGTACCTGGTGTTTTGGTGAAAATATTCTAAGTAAATCCCAACAAGGAATTTGGTCAGTATTCTCCAGGATTTGAAGGTGATGATCTAAGTGACTAAGTTAGGTGAATATTTAGGTGGAATTACAAATTTTTACAACATATATAAGTGGCTTTTGAATGGTTCCCTGCCAACTTGCTCACTTTCTGATCCCAGACACTCTATCACCTCCTATGTTTGTGTGCATTGATTGGCTATTGCCACTCATGGCTCAATGTGGTACTATCCTACAGAGCAGGTCTACTATCTCAGCAGGGACCGCAATCATTTAAAGACTTGGATCCCCACTTTGATGCTATAATTGATGCAGAGATCCAATAAGTTACCATAAATGATCAAGGGTGAGCTACTCAGAGCCCCTATAGCTACAATTTGGTCCCAGCAGTGGATGCAATCCAGATCACAGCCAGCATCCTGCAATAAGACCATCATAATGCTTGCAGCTTTGAGCTTACAACCCTGTACATAATCTTATGATAGGGTAGTGGTGGTGTTTTGCTGAGTTTACTGCCTAACAAAGTCAAAACTTGACAGTGTTTGGCAGCCTCTTGATAGGAACAGCTTGGCATTCCAATGGTCTTAATGTGATCAACATTTATTTGTGCAGACATGACCAGTCAACACTTCCATTTGTTTTACATGGCAAGAAGCTTAACATGGTTCTGATGGCCTCATTGCAGACCTTTGCTGGCATTACAACAGTAGTACAGAGGCCTACAACCAGCTCTGTATGATGCTTGTGTGCCAATTTACTAAATGATATTCCCACTTTCTACTTGCATTTGCACCATTATTATATTCAGCTATAGAATCATCCATTTTTATTTGCTTACCCACTAATAACTTGGGTATTCCACATCTACCCTAAGAAAAGTAACTTGGTCCCACAGGTGGATCCAACCCAGATAAGCCATTAGGATCCTGTTTGGAGACTGTCATAATACCTGCAGCTTGGAATTAGTGACCCTCTAACAATCTTATGATGGGATTACAATGGTGTTATGCTAATTTTACTGCCAAACAAAATTATGAAACTTGACAGGGTTTGATTGGAGCTGTAACAATAACTGCATGGCATTGTTGCAATCTTAATGCACTCTACAACTATTTTAAATGGATCCAACCAGCTAGGGTTTCCAGTTGCCATATATGGCAAGAATCTTGATGGTATTTTAATGGCCCCATTGCCAGTCTCTGAAAGCATTATCATGGCAGTACAGCAGGCCACAGCTGGTTGGGTATAATACTACCATATCAATTGACCAAGTGGTATTTCCTTTTCTACCTCCCCTTGGGCAATTTGTATATTCCACTGTAGAATCACCCCTCTTTATTTGCTTACCCACTACTACCTTGGGTATTCTGCATGTAGTTCAAATCAAAAAAAAACTATGGCCTCCTGCTTAGTAACCTGTACAAATGCACACACCAGCTGCAATTGGCATACCTCTATCACCTCAACTTTACTGCTTTCTGGTGTAATACATGCAAAGTTGCCATATAGCTTGTACTGAAGGTGACATATACATCTTGCAAACATATGCTTGGTTGTTACCACTTCTGCCATGAATACCTCCTGAATATCTGCAAAGGACTTCTTGGTATTTAGCCAATATATTCCTACTCCCTGCTGAATTCTGGTCCCCCTTACAGGTGCCATCTGGCTCTTGTTTGCCAATGAGAGATCCAACATACCTTTGCAGAGTTCTCCTAATAAAAATCAGTGCATGTTACACCCAACCCAACTTTGCATTACTGAACTGCTTACCCATGCATTGGGGCTGCTTAGCTTCTTAACGCCAGGGGCATAGGTGTCTCAACATGCACATCTGTCCTCAGTATTTTTCAACTCTTCCAGGCTGTCCACCATGTGCCAACTCATAACATCCATGACAAACATGAAGGTAATATTCTTGATGAGATTGGGATATGGTGATACCTGCAACTTGACTAGTCTTCCTATCTCCCCACACATCCGCTGTGGTGGTGTATAGGTCCAAGGGAGAGATACATCCAACACTTCTCAAGTGTTTTGTGTGTGGGGTGTTCACTGGGTGCAATAACCTCTGGCAAAAGCTTGCTAGTAATATTTGGGTTCTGTCTCTAATCTAATGTGAAAGGGAATAAAGCCAGAAGCTTGTCAAGGGAAAACTATTGAGCTAATATCCCCAATTCAGTTGGCGTCTTAACAAAAGTATGTGCTGGGTTCAGCATCCTTTGAGATGACAATGTACTAAAGCTTCCAAAGTCAAAACAACTGTAAACTCCACCAGCAGGGACTTGATAAGAATGCAGCTGTGGTCAATAGTTACAAAGACAGAAAAGTATCTTTGCCTGTACAAGAACAAACTTGGGAAAGAATCAACTATAACAAAAGATACCTACTCTGAGTATTCCTCACAAGTAGTGCCTCCAAGGTCAGTTGGCTATCAGCGCAGTTTCCTGGGAGTGTCCTGTGGTCTGGGGTTGGAAGTTCAGGTAGCAGCAGGTAGCAGTGATCACACTAATCAACAAGTTGGTGTATTGATAAAAGGGATGATGATTTATTGTTGAGGGATAGCCTCCCTTATATACTTTTCTTACTGGCTAAGTGATTACTAATCATGGTGTTGCAGAAGGTTCTGGATATCAGTAGAAATCTTAATGACATCAGAATGACCTAAGAATGTTCTAAGTAGGTGCCAGAAGGTTCTAAGCGGCACAGCACATCCAACCAATCAGGAATCAGTATTCTGAAACCT
The DNA here is from genome assembly GCA_002104905.1 of Basidiobolus meristosporus CBS 931.73. Lineage (NCBI taxonomy): Eukaryota > Fungi > Basidiobolomycota > Basidiobolomycetes > Basidiobolales > Basidiobolaceae > Basidiobolus > Basidiobolus meristosporus. Next base: position 44,751 of record MCFE01000327.1, on the reverse strand, counting down.
GTGTAACATAGGGATACCATATATGGTATGAAAATGGTAGGGATGGCGACACAGGTTGACCATGTGTCACGGGTACTGGCACGGGTGCTTGCCTAATATAGAAGTACTTACAGCTAGTAATCTTACATTAAGTGAGGGATAACTTATGCAATAAGGTAAGCAGGTGTTATAGTCAACTGGCTTATGGGATAGTACTGATCAGGTAAGACAAATGGGATAAAACTAAAATAAGTGTAGTAGAGATATAGGGAAGTAGAAAATATGGGAATGAGCACATCTGTAAGTGGGTGTCACTGTCACCCCACTATACTGCTCTATAGGTAACTCCTAAAAGGTGAAGTAATGCCCAATATTATCCACACATAAAGCATGATGGAGTAGAGAATGGATACAATTGCAGCAGAGATCTATGCATTCAGCTTTATGTTTGTAGTATAGCTGCTCAAATCCTATTACAAACTCCTTGCACAACAGCTGTAGATGTGTCAGGTTGCCATTGGTTTTCTGCTTCTGGATAGATATTCCAACATTTCACATATGACTCCCAATGCTTCCAATGTACTCTTGGTACAATGGCTTCAGAAGGCCACTTGAATAAATACATATCTAGCTCATCCAATCCTTGCACTTTATTATTGCATGTGCATATAAGTGTTGATTGGAGCTTCTGTGAAATACTTAGGGTAGCAAATACTCTGTAATATCTTGCCAATTCTTCAAATTTCTCCAGTCTCTCAAAGGGATCATTTAGCTTGAAATGCCCCATGTACAACTTGGTCATCAGTTTGGGGATATTGATGAGAAGCAAGTGCATTACTACCAGCTGAAAGCTTTTTCTCCAACAGGAACCATCTATATTAAGTATCTCTGACTTCCAATTGATTCTGTATTCTGGCCAATGGCTTATAGCTTGCCAACTTTACTGCAATTGCATACTGGCTTCTGTACATTCTCTCAGTGGGAAGTCAATGTTCTTAGTGTTGGTGTTTGGGTACTAATAATATATGTGAGTTATGGAGTAAGTCCCCTGGATTGCACACAATTGACAGCAATACCATCCATTGTGCCCAGAAAAACCTGCTATCTTGCTGATGGCTGGGGGTATTCCCAATGCAGATAATAATTTACGCTTTTACATGATGGCCATTTACTGTTATCTAGCCGGAAAGCATACAAAATTCATCCATCAATGGATACAGGTAGCTATCCAGGTTGGACAGTGCTTTAGGCCCAGATACCAGTGAGACTACCATCAGATTTTTGCTCAGACACTGTAAGATGGGCAGCTGATTTAGATTGATGAGAATTAGTGGCCAGCAAGATTTGCTGGTAGAGTACTTTTTTAATGAGAATCCATCAAGTGCCAAGGCAAAGGCATGGTCATTTTACCTTTTGAGTAGCCCTTACTTCTTAGCTGTTTGTAATGTTTGCCATTGAATATGTGGAAATGCTTGTGCTTGATTGATACTGAGTGTGGTACTCTATAGCTTTGCAATATTTGTTGGACTGCATGTGCTTTGTTAAATGGAGTATTACTGGAATATATCTAGAGTGTGAACAATGTTTTCCTTCAAGGGTGGTGGATTCCTGACAATTTAGACATTTTACAATGATAGCATTTTTGGATGTGAATGCCATGCAACTGTTATAACATGCTGGAATCAGGACAGTCTCTGGATCATAGGTTGACAGCTGCATAACAATTGTCCACTTGTACCATGTACATAGTAGGTTGAATCCCAGGACAATTTTGGCAAGAAGTAGCAATAAATTCTCAAAGACCCCATTACTGATATTGGTGGAAATGCACCACTTCTCTAGCCACTACATTTTATCAGTCACCAGTAGATGGATTACTGGGCTTACTTGGCTCCACAAAGTATCCTTGGTGTTTGCTCCAACAGGTCTTGACTCATTACATATTGGGACTTGACTAGGTGCATGCATGGTACTGATGTTAGGGGAGATAGGATTACAATCCATCAGTGAACCTTCTTCATCAGAGCTATCACTCTGCATGCCACATTCAGAAGGCTGATGTGAGCCTAAAGGTGTCACTAACACACCTGACTCAGTTTGCACAAGGTGACAAAAATGGCTAGGTGCCAATATAGAAGTATCAACTGGCTAGTAAGATAATGTTGGAACAGTAGTGATTGATCAATGGTCAAATATGACTTGTGTGGCAAAATACTGGCTGTGATCCTTGTAATACATCCTATGCTGTCTGTGTGCTTCCTGGCTGAGAGGCTTGCTACAATAGCCACATAGCCTTTTTTCTCTTCTCTTACAATTTTGAATCACAGTAGTCCTATCCATGGGGCAAACAGTTTGACCTTGAACAACACAATGCTATTATCTCCCTTTTTGGACAAAAATCACGTGAATTTAAGACAGTCTTGTATTTGAGACATTGTACCTGTTGTAAAAATTGGTATTTCCACCTAAATATTCACCTAACTGAGTCACTTAGATTATTACCTTCATATCCTAGAGAATACTGACCAATTCCCTTGTTGGGATTTACTTAGAATATTTTCACCACAATACCAGGTATATAATGTAGCAAATGCAGTAGCCTCAGTTGATGACCAGCAAGTGGCTGCCATAATATCACTACCACCCATATCAGCAAGTATGCTGTCAGCTCATACCAAAGCATTAATGAAGCAGCTTGGTGCAGTGGCTGATAGTATAGATGCAATGGCCCAGAGAAATCAGAAAACAGATCAGAAACAGGATGAGCGGATAATATGTGTATAGCAATCAATGTCCTGGGTAGAGAAAGCAGTATCTTTGCTGCAAAGAAGTAACTCAAATAGCTCAATGTTGCAGCCATGAACTTAGTCATATCCCAATGTAACAGCAGAAGAACACCATACAGTCTTTGAAGCACAACAACAGTGCCCAAAGATAAAGCTCACAGAAAAGCCTATCAAAGTGTGGGAGGGAGTCAATGTAGTGTGTGTACCAAATCCTAAATTTCAAAAGACATTGAAGATCCATGAAACTGTTGAGTGCAATAATGAAGAGTGGACTAATATTCAAGAGGCTGTCAGAAGTCTAGCATACCAGCACCTTAAGGCCAGTATCCCATGGGACCATCAGGAGCTTAAGGCCAAGCAGAATGCACTTGACTTGTTTCATGAGCATTATTGCAAATTCAAGTAGGCAAGCAGATTTTAGTCCTGTATTGGTATGCTAAGGCAGTATCCTAAGAATAGCAGAAACTATCAAAGGTACAAGAACAAGGGTGCTATTGCTAAAAACAAGTGGCTTGCTTAAGAGCATGTTACAATCACAGACAAAAGCTCTAAACAAGGGTCAAGGAGATGTCAGGTAGCTGGAAGAGTTCCAATTAGGAACCAGTAGGCAGACATGGATGCACCAGCACAACATTTATCAAGGAAAAAGAATAGAACTACTGAAGAAGCACTCAGTCAAGGTAGCAGTGAAGAACCTGGCTGTGGTAAAAACCAGCAGCTTTTACAGGAGCCCATTGCAACAATGACTGAGTGCTCAAAAAAAGCAATAAAGAACTGTTGGGTTGCCAGAAGAGTGCCAGCAAGGGGCTAGCAGGCCAAAACATATGTATAGCAAAGTTTATCAAGGAGAAAATGTAGTTCATTACAAGAATCACTCAGCCAAAGTAGCAGTGAAAGATCTGGTAGTGGTAAAGGAAACAGTTAAGGGAAAAATGTCTACCCAAGCCTGAGACAGGGAGGTATGCAAAAAAAACTGCAGTACTTCCCAATTAATGCTGCAAGCCTGAAACAGACTAATTCCCTTCATACTCAAGAAGAATTACCAACAAGAAAACAGCTGGTTTCACAAGAGTTGGAAGTGCAGCCAGTTGAGCTACATACCAGCAAGGTAGATTAGTTTGCAGAAAAAGGTAATTTGTCTACCACAGCCTCCATATCCTCCATTGGTGACAGAGTGGAGATCCCACTGACAGACAAGGCTACAATGTAAGGTACTAGAAGGCTATCACAATGCCTTTAGTGGAATTATGGAACATCAATATGCCCACCAAGAGGTTACATAACTTCTTCAAGTGCAGTGCTCAAGAAAATGCACTTGAATATTACAAGGATTTATTGCAAAGAATGGCAGACAAGGTACTAGACCTTGCAGTGCTGGCTGAAGACCATGAGGTGTGGGAACCAGTAAATGAACAGTGGTGAAAGCTGTTGGGCTCATGCCAGAGTTGTGGAGTCAGAGCATTACAGCAGAAATACTTATTGAGTGGTGGATTTTAATGGAGTCACTTGTTGAGTGAGTGGTTGGGCTTAATGTTAGTGTGGGGTGTAGGGACTTGTATAGATCAATACAATTGGAAATTAAGGCACGGATGAAGTTTCAACAGAAATTAATCAATTTCTACGCATGAAAAGTGAGAGAAATAGTCAAGTCAGAAAGTAAGGAGTGCAAAATGAGGCAATAGACAATCAATGCACACTGATATATACATCCCAAGTGTTCCTTCCTTCTTTTTCACAAAAAGCACTGGTGCTCCCCAAGGTGACTTGCAGGGTCCAATATATCCTTGCTCCAATAATTGATCTATTTGTCTCTTCATCTCCCAATTGCAATGGACTCCTTCTATAGGGTATTTTGCACACTGGAGGGCTATCTCCTGTGTCAATGGCATGATCCATGTCTCTGACTGGTGGTAGGCTGACAAGTTCATATGGGAACACATCCAACTATTCCTTGAAGTTGATTTTGTGGGCTCTGTGTCAATTCCAGCTTTGAAGGCAAGTTGCTCTGATATGTACATATGTAATGCTCCTGAGTCAATCATGATCTTTGCAGGCACTCCATTGATTGCCACACTCAAGTATAATTGCTTCACTCAGTTTGAGGTCATTTAGGACAAGTATTCTTCTGGCAAATAGAAGTTAAGTTCTGGATCTTCCACAAGTTCATCCATCATTTGACTATGCTCTTAGGCATTGATATGGTTGAATGTTCTTGTTGACTGGTGTCCATTTCTTTTCCACTGGTAGTACCTTGAGATATGCCTTGGCTGGTGGCAATGTAACCAAGTCCTTCCTATGTACATTATTTGGAAGTAGAATTCCTCAGCATAGCATCTATTTCCATTAGCACTGTTTCCAATTTTTTTCCTTCATAGTAATTATAGCTTCTCTGATTAGTCAAAGTGGGCTTCCCAATTCCAAATACAGCTGCATCATAGTCAATGGCAATCTTAATGGCTTCTTCAATAGTGTGCAGTCTCTGATAATTCACTTTCTAGCAGATTTGTTCTTTTAACCTGTGAACAAAGTATTTAACTTGATCAAGGGTGTCCATTCTTCAGATTTGTCCAAGTAAAATTCTATACTCATATATGTATTCTTGAGCCATTCCTTTGTGTCTGAGTGTCTTCAGCTTGCTACTTAGCCCTAAGAGAAAAAATTGAGAAAAGTCCAGCAAAATACCATCATAGTATCAACCGAATTCTAAGTTTCTCAAAATTGACAACTCTCAGTATCTCTGTTCTGAGCTGATGGGCAGGCATGCAAACAAGTTCTCAACAAAAAGACTAGGCAAACTAGCATCCATACCAAATTTGGCAATTAGCTGCCCATTACTTCCATCAAAAATTGCATTTGAAATTTTGAACCCAAAACACCAGCTGAATACCAGCAAAATACCATCAGAATACCAGCAGAATACCAGCTAAAAATCAGATGCATTCCAAGTTTGAGATTTTTCTTAGGGTAGTATTGTCTGCTAGTGGGGAGGTTTGAAGGCATCTTGAATTTCCAACACAAACTCTTCCCAAGGAGAGGTAGTAGAGCATTCTTCATAGTGGCTCACCTGATCTTGTTGTGATACCATTGTAAAGCTGCATCTGCTAGGTGAGAGGCCGCATAAAGTGACTTGCTTTCTGGGGCCATCCCCTCAAGCCTTAAAGGCTTCTTTAAGATGAAAAAGTCACATTGCCAGGCTTTCATTGACTTTACCATGTCACCATTTGGCCTTTGCACTAAAGTTGCTTTCAACAAGGACTTGCTGTTCTGGGCTATGGTGGTCATTCCTTATTGCTGTTAGCTCAGAATCTGGAGTAACTGTGACTGTGGGGCCAGGATTTGCTGCATTCATTCTTCCATTCTTTATTATTTAACATCCTAAAGGAGGCTTCTGCAATATTCAAGCAGTGGATCATAACCAAAATAGCTACATGTGAATCTAAGACAGTCTTGTAGTTGAGTCACTGTACATACATGAATATAGGATTCAAGAATGACCTGCCATAGTTAGCATTATGAATAAATTTGTTTTGGCATTAGTGAGCAAATGAGTTGGCCAATCCTTATCAGAGAGAAATACATAACTTAGTTAGGATACTATTGCGTAATGATGATGCAATCAAATGAGTTGTCAGTCACAACTTACATTAGGTTATTCAATTAGTCAGAAATTGATCAGGCAAAAAGTATAAAAGGAGCTGCTGGAACCTCAATGAAATCAATTCAACTTTTAGTGAATGCAATACTATCTAAACTCCCTATTCCTTTACAACTATTATACCAAGAGCTGTAACATTGGTAGCAGCAACAACCAGAAGCCTCCCTTGTGATGAAAGAAGCACCCTCTGCCAAGATGTCAGAAAATCAAGAGTGGAAGAATGCGATGCAGCAAATCCTGGCCCAACAGCAACAATTACACCAGATCCTTAGCCAGCAGCAACAAGGAATGTCTACTATAACCAAAAGCCAGCAAAACCCTGGCACAGAACCAGCAAAACCCTATTCAGAGTAACTTCTGTGCGAAGGTCAACCAGCACCATAGTAGAGTCAGTGAAAACCTGGGAACTTGGCTCCTCCAGATTGAAGTAGCTTTCAAGGCTAAGGAAAATGCTCCAGAAAGTAAGTTATATTATGCAGCCTCTTACCTGCCAGATGTAGCTTTACAATAGTACCACAACAAGATCAGTTTGGCCACCATGATGGGATGCTCTGCAATCTCTACCTGAGAGAGTTTGTGTTAGAAAATCAGGATGATTTTGAACCCCCACACTAGCAGACACTACAAAGAAGAAAGTTGAAGATACTCACACAGAAAGGAATAGCTCAAGATTAAACCTATGAATATAGATATCTACTTGGACAAGTTGAAAGAATGAACCCCCTGGATCAAGTGGAATACTTTATTGATGGGCTGAAAGAAGGAACTTGCACGGAAGTCAACTAGTGATGACCTTGGAATATTGAAGAAGCCATCAAGATTGCCATTGACTACAACTCAGCTATGTTTGGAGTTGGGAAGCCCACAATGACTGATCAGAGTGGCTACAATCACTATGAAAGAAGACAATCAGGAGCAGTGCCAATTGAAATATATGCCATGCAGACGAATCCTACCTCAGAAGAATGTATGAAGAAAGGACTTGGCCTTAATTGCCACCAGCAGGGACATATTTTGTAGTACTGCCCTCAGAGAAGAAATGGACACCAGCCATCACAAACCTTTAGCCATATTGAAGCCCTTGAGCATGGTAACATGGAGGATGAACTTGAAGAAGACTCAGAACTCCCCTTTCCATATGACAGAAGAGTACCTATACCAGATGAACTTGAACCCAGCAAAGCTAAAATATTTGAACAGAGTAATTAAAGCAGTTCCTGCCAAGATCATGATTGAATCAGGAGCACTATATGAGTACATATCAGAGAAATTTGCTCTGAGGGCTGAAATCAACTCAGAACCCACCAAATCAACTTCAGTCTCAACAGCTGATGGGAACTCTCACATAATCAACCATATTACTCAGCCAGTAAGGATGAAGATCAATGACTATGAAGAAGACCTACAGGCCTATGTACTTGGGAACTGCAAATTTGACCCTGCACCTGGAAAAACCTGGCTATTTTGTTGTAATCCATCAATCAGCTGGAGAATGCATGCTACTCAGATCCAGAATAACAACAAGACCTGTGAGCTACTATCTGCCAGACTGGATTTCAACTCAATCAATTCCAGTGTGTGTGAAACAAGTAAACTTAGCAAAACACAGTTCTGTAGAGCACTTAGAAAAGGCACCTGGTTGCTCCTCATGGCAGTATTACTGGAGGATTCCTCTACTCCAGTACCACAGAAGGTCCACACTCTTCTGAAGGAATGCTCAGACTTATTTCTAGATGAACTTGTAAGCCTACAATGAGTCAGAGAGGTGGATCAGGCCATTGACACAGGAGATAGCACCCCAGTGAGTAGGACACCCTATCAAATGAGTCCATTGCAATTGGAAGATGAAGAGACAAATAGATCAGATATTGGAGCTAGGATATATTGGACCCAAGTCACCTTTGGGAACACCAGTGCTTTTTGCAAAAAAGAAGGATGGAACACTTGGGATGAGCATTAACTGCATAGCCCTCAACTCATTTACTATGAAGAATAAGTACCCCATACCTTAGATTGATGAGCTTTTGGACCAACTCAATGGAGTCACTATTTTCAGCAAGATTGACCTCATGTCATGATACAATCAGAGCAGGGTGAAGCCAGAACACATCCCTAAGATGTTGTCTAGGAACAGATATGGACATTACAACTACTTAGTCATGAGTTTTGGCCTCACCAATGCCCCTGCAACATTCATGACCCTGATACAGAGTGTCTTCCAGGAGTACTTGGACAAGTTTGTCATAATCTACCTAGATGATATATTGATATACAGCAAGTCAGAAGAGGATCACTTGGTGCACATTGAAAAGGTTTTGAAGAAGCTAAGATAGAGCAAGCTTTATGGCAAGCTAGCCAAGTGTGAATTCTTCAAGGAACACATTGAATATCTGGGACAAATAGTGACTAGCACAGGAGTAACCTTAGACCCTAAGAAGGCTGAAGTTGTCAAGAATCTGAAGCAGCCCCATAGCATATCAGCGCTCAGATCATTCATTGGAATGGTTTCCTATTATTGGAGACTTGTCAAGTTCTTTGCAAGCATTGCAGCCCCTTCAACTGACGTCCTCAAGAAAGACAAAACCTACAAGTGGGACATAGCTTGTGAGACTGCCTCCCAGATGCTCAAGAATGAACTTGCCAAGCTGCCAAGCTTAAGAATACCAGACTTCAGCAAAAAGTTTACTATGTGCACAGACGCTTCAGATTATGCAATTTGTGGAGTGTTGAGCCAAGAACACAAGGGAAAGAACTACCCTAGCCTTTAAATCAAAGAAACCAAACTCAGCAGAACAAGACCATCCAGTCAATAAGACAGAGATGCTTGCTTTAATACACTGTTTGAAGACAGGGAGACGCTATATTGAAGGAGTCAAATGCACTGTCAAGACTGATCATGCCTCCCTCAAGTATATATTCACTCAGAAGATACTTACTAGAAGAATGACAAGATGGAGTGAATACATTCAGCAATTTGACTTGGAGATTGTCTACTGCCCTTGAAAAAACAATACGGTTGCTGATGCCTTATCAAGATTAGATCAAGTTGCACAACTCAACTTGGTGCATGAGTCCAATTGGCCTAGCCTATTACCAAAGTACTTGGAGGACCAAGCCATACCTAATGAGGTGGATGAAGATATCAAGAAGATAATCTGGGATGAAGCCAGCAAATCTGTATTACAGGATGAAGCACTCTACCAAATTGTTGATGGAAGCCCTATTGCCTATTGCCCTTATGTTTCTTGCCTGGACTTAATACATAAGCTACACAATGGATATGGACATCTTGGAATTGAAGGAAACTATAGTCTTGTGAAAGCCAGAGCATGGTGGCCCAGAATGAAACCAGACATTGAGAAGCTAGTGAAAACATCCCCAAATTTCCAAATAAACCAAGGCCAACCACAGAGAAGTGCTGAACTCTTTCCCTGGAGCCTGTAAGACCATTAGAATGATGGGGAATTGACTTTATTGGAAGACTGCCAACTACAAGGAAATATAATCATTGGATCCTAGTGGCAATTGACCATGCCACAAAATGGCCAGTGGCTAATGCTGTACCTATAGCCAGTGAACAAGAAGTTGCAAGTTTCATCTACCATGAAATCTTTATGAAGTTTGGATGCCCTGTAGAGATTCCATCCAAAAGAGGTGCAAACTTTATGGCAAAGACATCAGAAGCTTACCTGGAAATGCTGCAGATCAAACACTTGAAAACCTTGGCATATCACCCCAGAACTAATGGAGTCACTGAGCGGTTTAATGGATTATTTTGAAAAATGCGCACCAAGTATGCAAATGGAGTTGTCAGTAGATGGGATGAGTACATAGACCAAGTACTCTTTGCATGCAGAGTCAGAGTACACAACACCACCCAGCAATCACCATTTTACTCAATGTATGGATGTGAACCAAGGATTCCAGGAGATCTCACACAACCAAAGCTTACAGACACCTTAGAAGATGAACTCGGTCATCCAAGTAGACACCAGCAACTGAAACAAAGACCTCAAGAGGCACAAACCAAAGTATCTCAACGTGCAGAAAAGATGAAGCAGAGATTTGATAAGACTATAGCTCCAGAAGCATTGACAGTTGTGAACTTTGTTTAGCTGAGAAACAATACTTGGAAGAAGTTTGAGCCACAATGGACAAGACCATTCAAGATCATCAGAGAATGTCCATTTGCAACTTACCAACTGGTGGACAAACAAGGCAATATCTGGGAAGACTTAGTGCATATGGACAGACTCAAGCTTGCAAGACTTGCTGATAATACTGAACCATCAAGATATTGGTATCACAAAAAAAGAGGTTCAGGAGAATCATCTCAACTTTAGCAGGGGAGAATGTTATGATCTGTTGCATGAGTGCTTAAGTTAGATCAGCTTTTAGTCAAATCATATAGTCCTATGTTTGGTCTATTAGTATATAAATGTCATCTATCTAATTAGGAGCATTAATCAGCCGATGAATCATCAAATCCTCATCAGACAGAAATAGATATACTAAGTAGGATCCTAATGGGTGATGCTGATGCACTCAAATGAGTCATCTGCCACAGCCTACATTAGGAAATACAATTAGTCAGCAATTGATCTGGTAAAAATGTATATAAGGAGCTGCTGGAATCCCAATAAAGATCAGTTCAAGTTTTAGTGAATACAATACTAGCTAAACTCCTTATTCCTCTACAACTCTTATACCAAGACTTGTAACGCATAGAGACAGATTTAAGCTTGCAAGACTTGCCAACAATATTAAACCTTCAAGATATTGGTATCATAAGATAAGAGATTCAGGAGAACCCTCTCAACTTTAGTAGGGGAAAAATGTTTTGATCTATTGCTTGAATGTTTAATTTAGATCAGCTTTTAGTCAAATCATTTAGTCATATGTTTGGCCTATAAGTATATCAATGTTATCTATCAAATTAGGAGCATTAATCAGCATACAAATCAGCAGATGAATCAGCAGATCCTCATTAGACAGAAATAGATATATTAAGTACGATCTTATTGGGTGATGCTGATGCACTCAAATGAGTCATCAGCCACAGCCTATATTAGGAAATATAATTAGTTGGCAATTGATCAGGTAAAAATGTATATAAGGAGCTGCTGGAACCTCACTAAGAATCAGTTCAAGTGCCAGTGAATACAGTACTAGATAAAATCCCTATTCCTCTATAACTCCTACACCAAGACTTTTAACACTGTAACAGCTTCAGGGTAGTGCATTATGTTTGGTCAAAAGTGCCAACTTAATCTTGACTATGGGGGAATAATTACAGGATCAAAGATCTTATCAAAGTGGCAACACTAGGGGTGTTGGTTAGCCCTGCAGTAGCCATGACTATCCCAGAATTGCCAAGTAAACTTTTAGCTGCTCAATGATGCCAAATAGTCCAATATTTCTACATAATCCTCAGGCTCTTAGCCTGGTAGGCAATGAAACTCTTTATGGGGCTGCCAGTAAATTGTAAAGCTCTGGAAGATCAGAATGTAGTAGTGGAGTACATTTGGTTGAAGAGCAGCAAGTATCTATCATTGCACCACCACTACCTGTATTAGCTAGTATGTGATCAGTATATACCAGAGTATTAAACGGCAGTTAGTTGCAGTGGCTGGCAGTATAAATGCAATGGCTCAGAGAAATCTGGAAATAGTTCAGAAGCAGGATGATCATATAAAAGGTGATGAGAAAACAATATCCCAGGTAGAGAATGCAGTATCTTTGCTACAAGAATGGAACCCAGGTAGCCCAATGTCACAGTCAAAAAGTGAGCCATATTTTAGTGTAGCAGCAGGGGAACACTATACACTCTATAGGAGAATTTTAAAGAATCATAGATCTAAAGAAACTGGCTAAAGTTAGGGCTGTAAACTAGTCCAACAGTGACCAAGACTAGTCTAGAGTTGTTAAATAAGTTGTTAGCTGTTGAATGATACCAAATGGTCCAATATTTCAACAGCCATTGAATACAATTATTAACAGTGGGCTAATACATCACAGGCTGTTAGAAGTCCGGCATGGCATCACATAATGGCCAGCATACCATTGGCCATCAGGAGCTGAAGACTAAACAGAATGTGTTCAACATCTTCCATGGGCATTATCCTGGACTCAGGCAAGCAACCAGATCTTGGGCCAGCACTTGTATGCTAAGAAAGTATCTCCAGAATAGCCAGAGCTTTTAAATGCAGAAGAACAAGGGTGCCAAAGATAAGATCCAGCAGCTTCCTCAAGAGCTTGTCACAAGTAGGGCTGAAAGCAAGAAGTAAGCAGCCAAGATTCATCAGGTAACCAGAAGAGGCCAGCAAGGGACAGGCAGGCAGAAACAGATGCATCAGTGCAGCATTCATCAAGGAGAAATTGCTGTACAACATAAACAGTATTAAGTTGCAGTAAAAGTGAAACACTTAACAGTATAAAAGCCTATGTCATTGTCAGGAGCCCACTAGAAGCAGAGCTGGAAGCTGCATACAAGCAGCAGAGAAATATTTGGTTTCCAAAAGTGTGCTGGCAAGGGATAGGCAGGCAAAACTTAATACACAGGTACAGCATTCATGATGGAGAATACAAAGTACAATACAAGACCCACTTGGTCATATTAGCAATCAAGCACATGACAGTGTTATACACCTACGGCTTTCACAGGAATCTATTGCAAGCAGGGCTGATAGTTCCATGCAAGTAGGAAAGAAACATCAGGTGCCAGTAGAGTGCCAGCAGGGGACAAGCAGACAGAAGCAGATACACCAGTGCAGCATTCATCAACTAGAATTATGAAGCTCAGTACTATGAGCACTCAGTCCAATAACAACTAAAGACTTGGCAGTGATAAAGGTCAAGATAAAGAGAAACAGTCTACCCAAGCCAGAGACAGGGAGGCATGAGAAAAAACCTGCACCCTTGACTAATTAATGCTGTCAGCCCAGAGAAGGTGGAATCTTATCAAAGTTAAGAAGAATCAATATCAAGACAAAAGCTGCTTCTCAAGAGTTGGGAGCACTGCCAGTTTGGCTACACTCCACTTAGGTAGATGAGGTTGCAGAGAAAAGAGATTTATCTACCACTGCCTCTATGTCCTGCATTGTAAAGAGAGTGGAGATCCAACTGACAGAGAGAGCAACAATATCAAGAGCTCAAAAGACTATTGTAAGGCCTACAGTGGAGTTTTGGAACATTGATGGGACACTATGAGGTGAGAGCACTTCTTCAAGAGCAGTGTTCACAAGAATTTACATGATACTGCAAGGATTAGTTGCAACAACTGGCCAATGAGCTGCTCAAGCTTGCAGTGCAAGCTGAAGACTATGAGATATGGGAATCAGTTGTATAGTACATTTCAAGCTGCAATTGAGGCACAACTGAAGTTTCTACAGAAATATCTTAATTTGTATACATGAATAGTAAGAAAATTGATTGAGTCAGGAAGTAAGGAGTATGAAAAAGAGGCAATAGCCCAGTAATGTACACAATCTATAAGGATGATTGAGTGAATGGGAGCAGAAAGTGACAGAATTGGCAGAGACCCAATCAAAAGCTACTTGTGTATTGTTTTTGTGAAGAATTTTGACAAACATGGTAATGAAATTGAGGGTACAATTATTCTCAACAGTCCATGGATTGTGTCCTGGTAGGATCAACACTGCTTAGTCACAGGACTGTAAATTTTCAATAGCCTTGAGTGGGATCCTTACAATTATTTTCATAGTGTTCTATTGTACAACTTAAGAAGTGATTTAGATATGAGGAACCTATCAAGAAATAATGATAAAAGTTGAATATTTTATTATTCATAAGAGAGCTTAGTATTCACACCTTTGTAAAAGTAATACAACTGTGGAACTAAGTAAAGAGGGCTTCTCAACACTCAGGAGCATTCTGTAACAGTCTCAGGGTTAGAGTATAATGTTTGGTAAAAGTACTAATTTTGTCTTGTTGATAGGGGAATAAGCATGGGATCATGGATCTGAGGAAAGTGGCAAAGCTAGGGCTGTAGGCTAGTTCTGAAGTGACTAAGACTAGTCCGGATAATCTAAGTAAACTCTTAGCCGCTGAATGACACAAAAAGTCCAATATTTCAATACTTCCCCTTGATTAAATAATTTCTCAGTCCTAATTCCTCTCTTAGATACTCAAATTGTGGCCTGGCAAGTGGCTTTGTCAATATATCTACCACCATCTTGTCAGTTGGACAGTAAACTGACTCCATAAAGTTATTTTTTACAGCTTCCCTCACAAAGTGGTTTTGATATCTCTGTGCTTAGTTCTGGCATGATTAGTAGGATCCCTAGCTAATGAAATACAACTCCCATTATTCTTTTAGATACATGTTGGCTCATTTGAGTTGAAGTCTAGGTTTTTGAGAAACTTTTCTAGCCATAGAGCCTCCTTAGTTGCTTGACAGGCAGCTATATACTCAACTTTAGCTGCAGATAGAGCCTCTGTTGGTAACCTCTTGCAATTCCAGGTAATAGCTGCACCAGCATAAAAAAATAGATGCCCAGTGGTAGAATTTCTGTCAATCAGATCCCTACCCCAATCTAAACCATTATGACCATCTAAATGCTGCCTTTAAGCTACTCCAGAGTATTGCAGACCATATTAATAATACCTTGTAAATAGTTTAAAATCCGCTTGACTGCTGTAATCTGATCTGACCATTATTATGCATTAATTGCCTCATTCCTCCAGCTGCTACTGCAATGTCTGAATATGTAGACACCACCAAGTATATTAAGCTACCAGTTGTTGATTGATAGGGAAATTTTTGCTCCATATTTGAGCTATTCTGATGATGTAGACCCATCTACATCCTATAGGCTTTCTCCCATTTGGTAAATCAACTAGTTCTCACAATTATGCCCTGATCAGTGATTGGTACTCCTACTGTATGGCTTGTTGCACATTGTAGCATCTAGACTTTGCATTGCCCTTTATAGATTCTGGGGTTTGGCACATTTAGCAAGATAAGCTTCTTCATGATCATTGGATGTTTGCCACCAGGATCCAGGGGCATTTCTTATTCTGGTAGATCTCCTAACTGGGATAACTGGCTCTGACCTATGGCTGGTCAAAGTATCTTCAGTATCTGGCTGAATTAGGTATGTATCTTCTACATTAGTGTTAATTGCAGCATAAGGCAGCTGACCAACGATTTCAGTGGCTTTTGGATCTATATTCTACTCAAGTACAACCTCCCTACACATGATCTGCTTTAGATTTATGATATCATAGACTCTATACCCTTTACTATCCTCATAGTATGCAACAAAGATCCCTTTTCTAATCTTTGTTTCTAATTTTGAGTGTTTTTGTCATGGATGTGATAAAAAGCATCAGTGCCAAAGAACCTGAGATGCTGGAGGTCTGGTTTTTTGCCTGTATATGCCTCAAAGGGTGTACAGTCACCTGATGCTGTTGTTAGGCCCCCATTCCTGATGTATACCATGGTAGTATCAGATTCAGCCCAAAACCTGTATTGCATTCCCTTATCATATAGCATAGATATTCCTATCTTCACTATTGTGCACTTTGCACTCTCTACTACTCCATTTTGCTGTGGAGTATGGTGACCAGTGGTATGTTGAAGTATACCAGTAGAGGCGCAGTATTTTACAAATTGCTTTATATAGTAATGCCTTCCATTGTCACCCCAAAATACCTTCAGTTTACACCCAGTAGTGCTTCTACCATGCTCCCAAAGTGCTTAAACATCTCTAATGCCTTATCCTTTGCTTTGAGAAAGTACACCCACATATACCTTGTCTTGTAATCAATAAATGTCACAAAGTATCTGTTAGCTCTAAAAAATCAGTGTTCTCATGGTGGCCAATATATATTAGTGTACAATAGCCAATATTTTAGTAGTGTTGATGTCTCCTAAGCTCCTGAGATGTTGCCTAGTTTGTCTGCCATATGATCATCCCTTACAGATACTCATTTTGGTTGGAATTGAGTAATCTGGGCCCAAAACAGGTTGGTTTTTTGGTGGTTGCCTCATCTTAGTTCCCCAGTGTGTCTTAGCCTCCTATGCCACATCTTCCAGTTTGTATCATCAGCTACAGCAGTGATAACATTCTTAGCTACAATAATCCTACATTGCAACTGGTATATATTTGATCTCTGATTCCCAAAGCTAACATTTGTCTATTTTGACACAATATTGAGCAGCCAGCTCAGAAAAAACAAGCTTTAATCCCTGAGCAGTTGCTTTACTGGCTCAGAGTAGATTTTTGCTATTCCAGGCTCATAGAGTACGTTAGTCAGTTTTGCTGCTTTTACCCCTGAGATATTACACATATTTAGCAGTATAGACCCACCAGCAGTAGCTTCCAGTGCAGAGTTGTCTCCCATATAATTCTTTTGTACCAGAATAGTTTTTGAGTTGAAGGATCACTCCATTGTACCACAAATATGCTGTGCTGCACCAAAGTCAATACACCATTCATTACTATGGTTACTTGCATTCTCTTAAAAAGTTACAAATAACTGTTTATCAGTTCTTATATTATTTGGCTGCCCTAGTTTCTGTTTTTTGTCTGCTTGTTTCTTCTTGAATTCTCTTGCGCAGTATCCTGGCCTCTTACAGTAGTTCTGGTAATCAGGTTTTCTTTGGCTTTGGTGCTTTCCCTTCTTTTCTGTGTGCCTTTCTAAGCTGCATAAAGCATTATCTTTAATTTTCTCTGCTTGATCATTATGCTGTAGTTCTTTGTGGAGAAGTCTTCCTTTGCCATAGTCTCAGGTCAGATTGTCTTCTCTACTTTCAAAAGAGAGTATTAGCAGCTTACACTTGTCTGGTAAGCTGCAAAGCAGACATGGTGTCTTTTCTTCATCATCTACGCAAGCATTAATACTGAAGAGCTCTTCTGCCAGTGACTCATTCTGGTTGTGAGCTGTAGCATGTCATCATCTGACTTCTCCCTCATGTTAGCAAACTTTTGACTTAAACAAAGCTTACTTGATACTAACTTTGCACCAAAAATCATCTCTAAGGACTCCTGTGCTGCTTGGGCAGTAGTTGAAGCATGAGTCTGTCCAGTGAAGGAATCTTGCACATTGATACATATGGCATTACAGCCTCTTCTCTCCTTCTCTTGAAGCCTCTCCACTTCTTCTGCTGCTCCTTTGAGCTTAACTTCTCTTCCTGCTACTATATTACAAAGCATTCTTTCCTCAAGGTGGATCTGATATTGATTTTCCAAAGTCTGTTGTTTTTCCCATCAAACCTCTCCTTTACAAGAAAGATGTTTGTATTGCTCTGTTTGCTGATATATGTCGTCACTAAAATAGATTAAGGCAATCAGGGCCTATAGCCTGTTGCAATTTAAGAAGTGATTTGGATGTCAGGAATCTATAAAGAAATAGTGATAGTAGTTGAGCTGTTGTTTATTCATAAGGAAGCTGAGTATTCACACCTTTTTAGAAGTAATATAATTGTAATGCTAAGTATGGAGAGCTTCTCAACACTCAGGAGCTTTTGTAACAGTGTCAGGATTAGTATGTAATGCTTGTAAAGGTGCTGATTTGATCTTCTGTTACAAGTCTTGGTATAAGAGCTGTAGAGGAATAGGGAGTTTAGCTAGTATTGTATTCACTAAAACTTGAACTGATTTTTATTGAGGTTCCAGCAGCTCCTTATATACATTTTGCCAGATCAATTGCTGACTAATTGTATTTCCTAATGTAGGTTGTGGCTGATGACTCATTTGATTGCATCATCATCACCCAATAAGATCCTACTTAATATATATATATCTGTCTGATAAGGATCTGCTGATTCATTTGCTGACTAATGCCACTGATTTCATAGATGATACTGATATACTGACAACCTAAACATACACTAATTGATTTGACTAAAAACTGATCCAACTTAAACATTCAAGTGGTAGATCATAACATTCTCCCCTACTAAAGTTGAGAAGGTTCTCCTGAATCTCTTTTCTTGTGATACCAATATCTTGATGGTTCAGTATTATCAGCAAGTCTTGCAAGCTTGAGTCTGTCCCTATGCACTAAGTCTTCCCGGATATTGCCTTGTTTGTCCACCAGTTGGTAAGTTGCAAATGGACATTCTCTGATGATCTTGAATGGTCTTGTCCATTGTGGCTCAAACTTCTTCCAAGTATTGTTTCTCAGCTAAACAAAGTTCACAACTGTCAATGCTTCTGGAGCTATAGTCTTATCAAATCTCTGCTTCATCTTTTCTGCACGTTGAGATACTTTGGTTTGTGCCTCTTGAGGTCTTTGTTTCAGTTGCTGGTGTCTACTTGGCTGACCAAGTTCATCTTCTAAGGTGTCTGTAAGCTTTAGTAGTGTGAGATCTCCTGGAATCCTTGGTTCACATCCATACATTAAGTAAAATGGTGATTGCTGGGTGGTGTTGTGTACTCTAACTCTGCATGCAAAGAGTACTTGGTCTATATACTCATCCCATCTACTGACAGCTCCATTTGCATACTTGGTCAGCACTTTTCCAATTAATCCATTAAACCGCTCAGTGACTCCATTAGTTCTGGGGTGATATGCCAAGGTTTTCAAGTGTCTGATCTGCTGCATTTCCAGGTAAGCCTCTAATGTCTTTGCCATAAAGTTTGCTCCTCTATCAGATAAGATCTCCACAGGGCATCTAAACTTCATCAGGATCTCATGGTAAATGAAACTTGCAACTTCTTGTTCACTGGCTATTGATGCAGCTTTAGCAACTGGCCATTTAGTGGCATGGTCAATTGCTACTAGGATCCAATGGTTGCATTTCCTGGTGGTTGGCAGTCTTCCAATAAAGTCAATTCTCCATCTCTCAAATGGTCTTACAGGCTCCAAAGGGAAGAGTTCAGCAATTCTTTGTGGCTGGCCTTGATTGATTTGGCAGTTTGAGCATGTTTTTACTAGCTTCTCAATGTCTTGTTTCATTCTGGGCCACCATGCTCTGGCTTTCACAAGACTATAGGTTCCTTCAATTTCAAGATGTCCATATCCATTGTGTAGCTTATGTATTAAATCCAGGCAAGAAACATAAGGGCAATAGGCAATAGGGCTTCCATCAACAATTTGGTAGAGTGTTTCATCCAGTGTACAAATTTGCTGGCTTCATGACGGATTATCTTCTTAATATCTTCAACCACCTCATTAGGAATGGCTTGGTCCTCCAAGTACTTTGGTAATAGGCTAGGCCAATCTGATTCATGCACCAGGTTGAGTTGTGCAACTTGATCTAATCTTAATAAGGCGTCAGCAACTGTGTTGTTTTTTCCAGGGCAGTAGACAATCTCCAGGTCAAATTGCTGAATGTATTCACTCCATCTTGTCATTATTCTAGAGAGTACCTTCTGAGTAAATGTATACTTGAGGGAGGCATGATCAGTCTTCACAGTGCATTTGACTCCTTCAATATAGCATCTCCATGTCTTCAAACAGTGTATTATAGCAAGCATCTCCTTCTCATGGACAGGATAGTTTTGTTCTGCTGAGTTCAGTTTCTTGGATTCAAAGGCAACAGGGTAGTCCTTTCCCTTGTGTTCTTGGCTCAGCACTCCACCAATTGCACAATCTGAAGCATCTGTGCACAGAGTGAACTCTTTTCTGAAGTCTGGTAATCATAAGCTTGGCAGCTTAGCAAGTTCATTCTTGAGTGTCTGGAAGGCAGTCTCACAAGCTATGTCCCACTTGTAGGTATTGTCTTTCTTGAGGATATCAGTTAAAGGGGCTGCAATACTTGCAAAGAACTTGACAAGTCTCCAATAATAGGAAACCATTCCAAGGAATGATCTGAGCTCTGATATGCTACGGGGCTGCTTCAGATTCTTGATAACTTCAACCTTTGTAGGGTCTAAGGTAACTCCTGTGCTGGTCACTATTTGTCCCAGATATTCAATGTGTTCCTTGAAGAATTCACACTTGGGTAGCTTGCTATAAAGCTTGCTCTCTCTTAGCTTCTTCAAGACCTTTTCAATGTGCACCAAGTGATCCTCTTCTGTCTTGCTGTATATCAATATGTCATCCAGGTAGATTATGACAAACCTGTCTAAGTACTCCTGAAGGACAGTCTGCATTAGCGTCATGAATGTTGCAGGGGCATTGGTGAGGCCAAAACTCATGACTAAGTACTTGTAATGTCCATATCTGGTCCTGAATGCTGTCTTAGGGATATCTTCTGGTTTCACCCTAATCTGGTTGTATCCTGGCATGAGGTCAATTTTGCTGAAAATAGTGGCTCCATTAAGTTGGTCCAATAGCTCATCAATCCAAGGTATGGGGTACTTATTCTTGACGGTAACTGAGTTCAGGGCTCCGTAGTCAATGCACATCCTAAGTGTTCCATCCTTCTCTTTCATAAAAAGCACTGGTGCTCCCCAAGCTGACTTGCTGGGTCTGATGTATCCTTGCTCCAATAGCTGATCAATTTGTCTCTTCATTTCCTCCAATTCCAATGAACTCATTCTGTAAGGTGTCTTGCTCACTGGAGGGCTATTGCCTGTGTCAATGGCATGATCCGCATCTCTGACTGGTGGTAGGCTTACAAGCTCATCTGGAAATACATCCAATTATTTCTTCAAGAGAGTCTGGACCTGCTGGGGTGCTGGGGTAGCGGAATCCTCCTGTAATACTGCCATGAGGAACATCTGTGTACCTTTTCTAAGTGCTCTACAGAACTGGGTCTTACTAAGTTCACTTGTCTCACACATACTGGAATTGACCAAGTTAAAATCCAGTCTGACAGGTAATAGCTCATAGGTCTTGTCCTTCTGGATCTGAGTAGCATGAGTTCTCTTGTTGATTGATGGATTACAACAAAATAGCCAGGTTTTTCCAAGTACAAGGTCAAACTTGCAGTTTCCAAATATATAAGCCTGTAGGTCTTCTTCATAGTCATTGATCTTCATTCTTACTGGCTGGGTAATACAGTTGATTATGTGAGAGTTCCCATCAGCTGTGGAGACTGAGGTTGATTTGGTAGGTTATGAGTTGATTCCAGCTTTCAAGGCAAATTGCTCTGACATGTACTCATGTGATGCTCCAGAGTCAATCATGATTTTGGCAGGTACTCCATTGATTACTCCATACAAGTCTTGGTATAAGAGTTGTAGAGGAATAGGGAGTTTAGCTAGTATTGTATTCACTAAAACTTGAACTGATTTTTATTGAGGTTCCAGCAGCTCCTTATATACATTTTGCCAGATCAATTGCTGACTAATTGTATTTCCTAATGTAGGTTGTGGCTGATGACTCATTTGATTGCATCATCATCACCCAATAAGATCCTACTTAATATATCTATATCTGTCTGATAAGGATCTGCTGATTCATTTGCTGACTAATGCTACTGATTTCATATATAATACTGATATACTGATAACCTAAACATACACTAATTGATTTGACTAAAAACTGATCTAACTTAAACATTCAAGTGGTAGATCATAACACTTCACTATTGGGGAATAATCTTAGGATCATAGATCTGAAGAAAGTGGCATCAATAGGGCTGTAAATTAGTCCCACAGTGACCAAGACTAGTCCTGAATTGTTGAGTATATTATTAGCTGTTGAATGATACTAAATAGTCCAACATTTCAGCAATTACAAGGTTCATTGCTAGTATTTTGCCATACATGTCATTCTTAGCCATTCATCAGTCACTACATTACTAGCAATATGTTGCCCACCCCTAGTATTTCTATAATAGCATCTGGCTGTACTTGTAACCTTGCACAAACTGAGTTGAGTTTGTGATATGTTCAGTCTCACCTCGGCTTTCTGAATATGGTACACAAAGTAATTGCTCTGAAGAAGAAGGCCCTATGAGCAATAGTTTGATCCTGCAGGTGGATCCAGTCTGGATCAGCCATCAGGATCCTGTTTAGAGACTGTCATAACACCTGCAACTTAGAATTGGTGACCCTCTTAAGAATCTTATGATGGGATCACAATGGTGTTTTGCTAATTATACAACCAAATATTGGGACAAAACTTGACAGTAATAAATTGGTGCAGTGACAACAGTTGCATGGTATAGTTGCAGTCTTTTAGCACTCTACAACTGTTGTAAGTGGATCCAACTGCCCAGGGCATCCAGTTCCCTTATATGACAAGAAACTTGGCAGTGTTTTGAAGGCCTTGCAGCAACACTCTGGTGGCATAACACTAGCCGTATGATGGCCTACAGCTGGTTCTGTATATTGCTTATGTCCCAGTTTACCAAATGGTATTTACTTTTGCTACTTCCCCTTGTGCAATTCTTATGTTCCACTGTAGAATCACCCCTCATTATTTGCTTAGCCACTACTACCTTGGGTTCTCCACATATAGTTCAGATCAAAAAAACTATGGCCTCCTGCTTACTAACCTTTATAAACATGTACACCTGCTGCAATTGACATACTTCTATCACCTCAACTTTATGGCTTATCAGTGTGATACTTGTAAAGCTTCCATATATCTTTTATTGCTGGTAATATATATTTCTTGCAAATATATCCTTGGTTGTTGCCACTTCTACCATGAATACCACCTGAATATCCGCAAAGACCTTCTTGGTACTTAGTCAAAATATTCCTTCTCTCTGCTGGATTCTAGTTCCCCATATAGGTGCACTCTGGCTGTTGTTTGTGTGAATTCCATATTGAATGGTGTAGAAGTTGGCTTGTGACCAAAAGGAATCCAGCATACCTTAGTAGAGTTTTCCTAATAAAAACTATTTGTCTGTTGCACCCAACCCAACTTTGCATTACTTAGCTGATTACTCACACATTGGGGCTGCTCAGTTTCTTAATGCCATAGGCATAGGTGTCTCCATGTGAACATCTGTCCTCAGTATTTTCCAACTCTTCCTGGCTGTCCTCCATGTGCCAACTCATCACATCAATGACACACTTGAAGGTAATATTCTTGATCTGATTGGGGCATGTTAGTACATACAACTTGACTTGTCTTCTAATCTCCCCACACATCTGCTCCATAGGAAACTCCCAAAAGGTGAAACAAGGCCCAGTATTCTCCACCCACCATGCAAGATGGAGTAGAGAATGGATACAGTAGCAGCAGAGATCTACATGTTCAGCTTTATGTTTGAAGTATAGCTGCTCAAATCCCATCACAAACTCTTTGCACAACAGCTGTAGATGTGTCAAAGTGGCCTTGGTGATCTGCTTCTGTATAAATTTTCCTACAATGTCTACATATGACTCCCAATATTTCCAATGTACTCTTACAAGGAGTGGCTTCAGAACACTCCTTGAATAAGTACATATCCAGTTCATCCAGTCTTTGCATTTGTATTGTTACATATGTATACAATATTAATTGGAGCCAGTGAGAAGTACTTAGGGTAGCAAATACTCTATAATATCTTGCCAATTCTTTCAAATTTTTCCAGTATCTCAAAGGACTTGTTTAGATACTCTGCAATATTTTGCCAATTCTTTCAGTTTTCTCTGGTAACTCCAAAGGCTCATTTAGCTTGAAATTTCCCATGTACAACTTGGTCATCAGTATAGGTATATTGTTGAAAAGCAAATCCATTGCTCCTAGTGGAAAGCCTTTGTGCCAACAGATTCCCTCCATCTTAAGAATCTCTGGTTTCCAATTGATTCCATATTCTAGCCAATGGCTTATAACTTGCCAACTTTGCTGCAATTGCATGCTGACTTTGGTACATTCTCTCTGTGGAAAGATGAGGTTCTTAGTACTGGTGTTTGGGTAATAATAATATGTGTGGGTTATGGAGTAAATCCCCTGGATCACACACATTTGGCAGCAATACCATCCATAGTGCCTGGAAAAACCTGCTATCTTGCTTATGACTGGGGTATCTCCAATGCTGATAATACTATTTGCTTTTATATGACAGCCATTTCCTGCTATCCTGCTGGAAAGCATACAAAAATCATCCAGCAATGGATATGGGTAGCTATCCAGGTTAGACAGAGATTTAGGCCCAGATACCAGCAAAACTACCATCAGATTATTGCTCTGGTACCACAAGATGGGTGGTAAATTCAGATCTATGAGAATCAGTGAGCAGCAGGACTTACTGGTAGAGTACTTGTTGAATGAGAATCCATCAAGTGCCAATGCAAAGGCATGGTCATACATACCATCAAAGTAGCCCTTGCTTCTTAGCTGTTTGTAATATTAGCCATCAAATATATTGGATATGTTTGCACTTGATTGATACTAAGTGCAGTAATGTATAGCTTTGCAATATTTGTTGGACTGCATCAGCTTCCTCAGATGGGGTACAATTGGAATATATCTGGAGTGTGAACAATGTTTACCCTCAATGGTGGTGGATTCCTGACAATTTGGACATATTGCAATGGTAGCATTTTTGGATGTGAATGCCATGCAACTGTGAGCACATGCTGGAATCAGTACAGTCTCTGGATCATATGTAGCCGGCCATATTACAATTGTCCACCTGTACTATGTACATTGTAAGTTGCATCCTGGTATGATCTTGGCACAAAGAAGTAGTATATCCTCAAAGCCCCATTATTGATATTAGTGGAAACATGCCATTTTTCTAGCCACAACATCACATCATTCACCAGTAGATGAATTACTGAGCTCACTTGGCTCCATAAAGTATCCTTGGCATTTGTCTCAGCAGGTGTTGTCTCATTGCATATAAGGATTTGACCAGGCTCATATACAGTACTGTTGTTGGGGGAGATGGGCTCAAAATCCATTAGTAAACCTTCTTTGTCAGAGCTATCACTCTGCATTCCATATTCTGAAGGCTGAGGTGAGCCTAAAGGTGTCACAAACTCACCTGACTCCATTTGCACAAGGTGACAAAGATGGCCAGGTGCTGATACAGAGGTATCAACTGGCCAGCATGATAATGTTGGTATAGTAGTGACCAATGAATGGTCAAATATGACTTGTGTGGCAAAACATTGGCCGTGATCCTTGTAATACTTTCTATGCTGTTTGTGTGCTTTATGGCTGAGAGGCTTGCCACAATAGCCACATGGTCTTTTTTCTCTTCTCTTATGGTGTTGAGTCAAAGTAGGCTTGTCCATTGGGCAAACAGTTTGACCTTCAACAACGTAACACTATTATATCACTTTTTGTCAATACTCATGTGAACTTAAGACAGTCTTGTGTTTGAGACATTGCACATACATGAATGTAAGATTTAATGATGACCCGCCATAGTAAGCAATGTAAATACAGTTGTGGCACCACATACACATGTATATGTAACACTATCTCCCCTTTAGTTTGACTCACTTCCATATTTATGCTGCCAAAAAATATAGCAAAGTTGTCTGGTTCCCAACCAAACCCCACCACTGCCAGCAACAGAAGTAAGGTTGGAAAGCAGCTAGCTTTGACATTCAATGCAACAAGCAGGGCTACATCCAAAAAAGGCCCTGTGGACAGTGTGCCCATTGAAGGTAATAATGTGGACTCCTCAGGCACTCAGTCAAGTAGGCAAGTGAGAACCTCTGCAGAGCCACAAGCTGACCATTATGCTCAGGCAGATGATAATGTAGCAAATGCAGTACCCTCAGTTGATGACCAGCAAGTGGCTGTCATAATATCACCACCATGCATATTAGCAAGTATGTTGTCAACTCATACCAAAGCATCAATGAAGCAATTAGGTGCAGTGGCTGATAGGATAGATTCAATGGCCCAGAGAAATCAGGAAGTAGTCCAGAAGCAGGATAGGCAGATAATTCATGTAGAGCAAACCGTATCCCAGGTAGAGAAACCAGTACCTTTGCTGCAAAGAAGGAACTCAAGTAGCTCAATGTCACAGCCAAGAATTGCACCATTTCCCAATGTAACAGCAGAGGAAGACTTTACAGTCCTTGAAGCATAACAACAGTGCCCAAAGATAAAGCCCACCAAAAAGCCTATCACAGCATGGGAGGGAGACAAGGAGGTGTTTATACCAAAGCCTAAAAATCAAAAGACATTGAAGATCCATGAAGTTGTTAAGTGCAATAATGAAAATTGGGCTAATATTCAAGAGGCCGTCAGAAGTCTTGTGCACCATCACCTTAAGGCCAGCATACCCTGGGACTATCAGGAAGTCAAAGCTAAGCAGAATGCACAGAATGCACTTGACTTGTTCAGTGAGCATTATCCTGGATTCAAACAGACAAATGGATTTTATGCTACCATTGGTATGCTAAGAAAGTATCTTAAGAATAGCAGAAACTATCAATGGCAGAAGAACCAGGGTGCCATGGCTAAAAACCAGCAACTTCCTCTAGATCCTGTTACAAGCAGGGCTGAAAGCTCTACACAAGCTTCAAAGTGATGTCAGGAAGCTGAAGGAGTGCCAATTAGGGACAAGCAGGCAGACACAGATGCACCAGCACAACATTTGTCAAGGAAAAGGCATAGTACCACTCAAGAAGCACTCAGTCAAAGTAGCAGTGAAGGACCTGACAGTGATAAAACCAGTGGCTTTTACAGGAGCCTGTCACAACTGCAGTTGAGCACTCAAAAGAAGCAGAAAAGAAATATCAGGTTGCCAGAAGAGTGCCAGCAAGGGACAAGCAGGCCAAAACAGATGCATCAGAGCTGAATATATCAAGAAGAAATAGTGGTTCTTTACAAGAAGCACTCAGACAAAGTAGCAGTGAAAGACCTAGCAGTGATAAAGGAAAAGGCAAAGGGAAAAATGTCTACCCAAGCCTGAGACAAGGAGGCATGCAGAAAACTGCAGTTCTTGCCAATTAATGCCACAAGCCTAGAACAGACTGGATCCCATCACTGCCAAGAAAAATTACCAACAAGAAAACAGCTGTTTTCACAAAAGTTAGAAGCGCAGCCAGTTGAGCTACACTCCAGCAAGGTAGATGAGTATACTGAAAAAGGCAATTTGTCTACCACAGCCTCCACAACCTCCATTGTTGACAGAGTGGAGATCCCAATGACAGACAAGGCTACAACATCAAGAGCTTAAAAGACTATTGCAATGCCTTCAGTGGAGTTTTGGAACATTAATAGGCACACCAAGAGGTTGCAGCACTTCTTCAGGAGCAGTGCTCAACAAAGCGCACTGGAGTATTGCAAGGACTTAATGCAAAGACTGGCAGATGCAATGCTAGACCTTGTGGTGCTGGCCAAAGAACAGGATGTGTGGGAACCAGTGAATGAACAGTGGCATAAAGTCATTGTGTTCCCACCAAAGCTGTGGAACCAGAACATTACAGCAGAAATACTTAGTGAGTGGTGGATTTTAATGGTGTTACTTGTTGAGTGTGGGGTTGGGCTTAGTGTTTGCGTAGGGTATAGGGAGTTGTATAGGTCAATACAATTGGCAATTAAGGTACAACTGAAGTTTCAATGGAAATAAATCAATTTGTATGCGCAAAAAGTAAAAGAAATGGTTGAGTCAGGAAGTAAGGAGTGTGAAAAAGAGGTAATAGCCAATCAATGCACACAAACATAGGAGGCATTAGAGTGTCCCAGATCAGAAAGTGAGAAAGCTGGCAGGAAACCAATCAAAAGCCACTTACACATTGTTGTAACAAAAAATTTGACCAAGTTTTTTGTTAAATCTGGGGTGCAATTATTTTTCAATGGTCTCTGGACAGTGTCCAGATGGGATCAGTACCTCTTAGTCATCCATGTGACTATGCTCATGGGCTTTGATGTGGTTAAATGTTCTTGTTGGCTGGTGTCCACTTCTTCTCTGTGGCCAGTACTTTGCAATATGTCCTTACTGGTGGCATTCATAGTAAAGACCATTCTTCTTACATTCTGCTGAGGTAAAATTCTTCTGCTTAGCATCTATTTCCATTAGCACTGCTTTTGATTGTCCTCCATCATAGTGAATAGAGCCTCTGTGATTAGTCTTTGTAGGCTTCACAACTCCAAATATAGCTAGGTTATAGTCAATGGCAATCTTGATGGCTTCTTCAGCAGTCTGGGATCTTCAATGATTCACTTCTGTGCAAGCTCTTTCTTTCAACCCATCAATAATGTATTCAACAGGATCCAAGGGGTCCATTCTTACAGTATGTCATAGTAGACATCTATACTCATAGATGTATACTTGAAGCATTCCTTTCTGTCTGAGTGTCTTCAGCTTGCTTCTTAGTATTGTCTGCCAGTGCAGAGGCTTAAAGGCATCTTGAATTTCCAACACAAACTCATCCCAGGTAGAGATAGTAGAGCATCCCATCATAATAGCTGACCTGATCTTGCTGTGATATGACTGTAAGGCTAAATTTGCCAGGTAATAGGCTGCATATTGTAACTTGCTTTCTGGGGCAATCCCTTTAGCCTATTATGATCTGCCACTTGAATGTTGAAGTTAGATCAGCTTTTAGTCAATTCAATTAGCTATATGCTTAGGTTATCAGTATATCAGTATTAACTATCACATCAGTAGCATTAGTCTGCAAATGAATCAGCAGATCCTTTTCAGACAGAAATAGATATATTAGGTAGGATCTTATTGGGTGATGATGATGCAATCAAATGAGTCATCAGCCACAGCCTACATTAGGAAATACAATTGGTCAGCAATTGATCTGGCAAAATTTATATAAGGAGCTGCTGGAATCTCAATAAAGGTCAGTTCAAGTTTTAGTGAGTACAATACTATCTAAACTCCCTATTCCTCTGCAACTCTTAAACCAAGACTTGTAACATTGGTAGCAGTGATAACCAGAAAATCCCTCCTGAAGAGAGAAGAAGCCTCCCTCAAGATATCCAAAAATCAAGAATGGAAGAATGCTATGCAACAAACCTGGCCCAGCAGCAACAGTTACTCCAGATCCTTAGCCAGCAGCAACAAGGAATGACTACCATGGCCCAAAGCCAGCAAAACCCTGTCAAGAGCAACTTTAGTGTGAAGGTCAACCGGTACTATGGTAGAGTCAATAAAAACCTGGGTACTTGGCTCTTCCAGATTGAATAAGCTTTCAAGGGTAAGGGAATTGCTCCAGAAAGCAAGTTACATTATGCAGCCTCTTACCTGGCAGACGCAGCTTTACAGTGGTACCACAACAGGATCAGGTCAGCCACCATGATGGGATGCTCTACAATCTCTACTTGGGATGAGTTTGTGTTGGAAATTCAGGATGCCTTTGAGCCCCCACACCAACAGACACTACTAAGAAGCAAGTTGAAGACAGTCAGACAGAAAGGCATGGTCCTAGAGTACATCTATGAATATAGATGTCTACTTGGGCAAATTGAAAGAATGGACCCTCTGGTCAAGTTGAATATCTTATTGATGGGTTGAAAGAAAGAACTTGTAAGGAAGTGAGTTATCAAAGACCTCAGACTATTGAAGAAGCCATCAAGATTGCCATTGACTATGACTCAGCTATGTTTGGAGTTGGAAAGCACACAATGACTAATCAGAGAGGCTACAACCACTATAAAAGCATATAATCAGAAGCAGTGCTAATGGAAATAGATGCTATGCAAAAGAACCCTACCTCAGAAGAATGTAAGAAGAAAGGACTTTGCTTCAATTGCCACTAGCAGGGACATATTGCAAAGTACTGCCCTCAGAGAAGAAATGGACACAAGCCATCAAGAACCTTTAGCCATATTGAGGCCATGGAACATAGTAACATGGAGGATGAACTTGAAGAAGACTCAGAACTCACCTTCCATATGACAGAAGAATACCTATCCCAGATGACCTCAAACTCAGGAAAGCTATTATACTTGAATGGAGTAGTCAATGGAGTACCTGCCAAGATCATGATTGACTCAGGAGCATTGCATGAGTGCATGTCAGAGCAATTTGCTTTGAAAGCTGGAATCAATTTGGAACCCACCAAATCAACTTCAGTCTTAACAGCTGATAGGAACTCTCACATAATCAACATATTACCCTGCCAGTAAGGATAAAGATCAATGACAATGAAGAAGATCTACATGCCTATATATTTGGGAACTGCAAGTTTGACCTTGTACTTGGGAAAACCTGGCTATTTTGTTGTAATTCATCAATCAACTGGAGAACTCATGCTACTCAGATCCAGAAGGACAAGACCTATGAGCTATTACCTGTCAGACTGGATTTTAACTTGGTCAATTCCAGTGTGTG
The DNA here is from genome assembly GCA_002104905.1 of Basidiobolus meristosporus CBS 931.73. Lineage (NCBI taxonomy): Eukaryota > Fungi > Basidiobolomycota > Basidiobolomycetes > Basidiobolales > Basidiobolaceae > Basidiobolus > Basidiobolus meristosporus. Next base: position 14,276 of record MCFE01000327.1, on the reverse strand, counting down.
TGAAACATGTGAACTTAGCAAGACGCAGTTCTGTAGAGCACTAAGAAAAGGCACCCAGATGTTCCTCATGGCAGTATTACAGGAGGATGTGGGTTATTACTGACTGTACTTGGTGAGTGGGAGAGCTTGTAGGTCAAGTCAGTACCACTTGGTTCAGAATAGCTTCCGATAGAAGGTAGCAAGGTAATAAAGACTTCTGTTTATTTCGTCCAAATCTCGTTGTTCTTCCTGGTTCAATTGGGTAGATATATATATCACTTGGGGGGGCTTAGACAATAGACAATGTGTTATAAAATAGGGGTGTGAACACCTTCCTGTTATGGTAAGTGTTCTAACTAGATAAGGGCAGGGATAGGAGGGGAGGACGCGTGGGGGAATCATAGGGAGGGTACTGGAGGACTTTGGGTAGGACTCTGGAGGGAACTCTTGGGAGAACTCTTGGGCAAAGAGTGGGTACTACATTGAGTACTCACATATCCCGGGGGTTAAGTGGGAGCTTTGTCCTCAAAGTTCTTTGACTAACTCGCTTCTCCAGGATCAATTTTGTTTACAGAGCATGGGGAGTCACCGTAGTACCATTGCTGGTTGTCACTCGCGAGGGGATCGCGGGCGAGTACCTGATACCATTCAGCGGCAGAGTGGGGTGCGGCCTGTGTTGCTCGAGGGATGTTTTCCACAGAGCCAAATAGTTGGCAAACCATAGGGTTCTGGGTAAGTTCCTTGGGAGGGTCGGAGAACGAGAAAAGGTGCAATAGCACAATAAAGTCTTGCTTCTTTATCTTGCAAACGTTATTGGGGCTTGTCCTTTTCATGTTCAATATGACGGCGGGGGACCTTTTGAAGAGGGCGTACACTTGGTCGGCAGTCACCCGTTGTCAATAACAAGTTTTTGCTTCTTCCAAGACATATTGTAGTTCTTCCGTAGAAACTGTGGCGCAATCAAGGCGCTTTCATACTTGCCTCATGGTTTCTACAGAATCCGCGGCGGTTTCTTTGGCTTCTTGGAGTTGGACTTCGTACTGATTCCTGAGTTGTCCTATGGTAAACCACTGTAATAGTTGTAACACAGCAACTTGGTGGATCACATGGGTTAACTGGCCAGTGTATTTAATCCGTTCGCGTATCTTCTCTAAGATGGTTCCTTCTTGGAAATGTGGTTCGAGATGTTTGCAAATTTCTTGGAGGAGTCCTTCGATCGGGAGTTCTACTTCTGGTGCTCTTGCAGTTTGTACCAGGTCTGCGTATACCTCAACAACCGTGGTACCTATTAATGGCAAGTATGCAACAAAACAGGGGGGCTCTCGAGGTCTTGTGAGGGCGCGACAGTTGATTCCTTGTGTCTTCTGTCTGACTGTGTCCAGTATGGATACGGGAATCAGCGCGGCGTCCTTCTCCTTAATGATCAAGGAACCTCCTCTTAGGTGGTACACGGTCTTCTCAGGTAGTATCTCCATGCTTTGTATCGGCGTGGGTAACTTGTCTCGTCCCTCTCTGATCGTGTCTCATATTAGCGTGACTACTCCGGCAAACAACTCTTCATAGGTGGCTCTTGTCATACGTAACGCTTGTACCATATCTCTTAACACTTGCAGGTTGGTTTTGTTTTCGATATCATCTTGGTTCTCGCTATTGGGAGGGGTATTGCCAGTTTTGGGTGAACTGTTTCCTTTGGCGCTTTCCATATGCATTCTTTTGTTCTCCCCTTTGGGCAAACTCCCTCGCGCATATTATTTGTACCTATATCAACTAAAATCTCCTCTAATAAACTTTGAATGTATCCCGTGTCTTCCTCTATCCTTGTCCTGATAATTGTTTAATCACACTTTGGTCTCAGTGATGATCAGTGGATCATCATGAAACGGTTTCAGATGGGCTGGCGCTACGTTGCTGATTGTCTTATTATTCAAGGTGATGGTGTACTTTGGTCCATGGTCCGAACTGATAACGGTGCATGGGCCAATCCATTGGGGTGTAAATTGTGGGCGGAACTTGAGGCCTGCAACGGTTTGGTTGTACCACACCTTATTGCCTGGTTTCCACTTTCGTCTTGTTAGTTTCTCATTTTTGGGTGGAGGGGGAAGGTGCTTGTCAGCATTTTCAAATACTTTTATGTATAGGTGGGCGATACGGTGTATCAGCCTTTCTATATAGTTGTTATGTGTTGTCAGGGGGACACCTTCCATCGTCAATCCAGCTTCCTCCTGCCACTTGGGTCTTTGTCCATATAGGACTTCATATGGGGAGAAACCCGTCGTTTTATTCGGTGTGGTGCACATTGCTAGGAGTGTCAGTGGGAGCAGCTTGGCCCATGATTGGGGAAGTTCCCAGTGAAGCTTCTCCAGTATGCGCAACACGTCTGGTTCATCCTCTTGGTTAATCCTTTAGTCTGGGGGTGATACGCGGCCGTGAAGACTTGTTTCACGCCCATCATTTCGCACAGGTTGGCCACGGTGTTGTTCAGGAAGGAACCACCATTGTCGGACAGGAGTATCTGAGGATATCCGTGTCGGCAGATGAGGTGTTCTAGAATGAATTGGGCGGTTGTCTTCTGATCTTTATTGCGGACGGCTTGGGCTTCTACCCACTTTGAGAAATAATCGGTAGCAATTATTATGTATCGTTCTCCTTTCTTTGTTTTCATAAAGGGGCCAACAAAGTCGATCCCTACTTGGTGGAAGGGCAGGTCAACCGGTATTGGTGCGGTTGTCCCTATCTTCTGACTCCGGTTGAATCTTTTGCAAGTGGTGCATCTTTGTAACGTATTTGTAATGTCGGTCATCATTTTTCGCCAATAAAACGTTTTTCTTAACATCTTATATGTCGTTAGGGGGTTAGCGTATCCTAATGACATATGTCTTTCTCGTATGATTTCTTCACGGGCTGCTAGTGGGGGTACCTTGGCTCTGGACTGTCCTTGGAGGAACCATAGTTGATTTTCTTGTACTTTGTACTGACACCATTTCCTTTGAAATTCTCTCTTCTGTTTGTTTGTAACAACGTGTTTGGGATGCCTCCCTTTCTTTTTAAAGCAGATTACATCCTCGTACTCATCACTGACACGTATTTGGCAAACGGGATAGTGACTGAGGAAGTCTGCGTCCTGGTGTTTCTTGCCAGCGCAGTGAATTATTTCAAAGTTGTATTGCTGTAGTCGTAGGGCCCAATGTGCTAGTCGGCCGGTAAAGTCTTTAGTTTTCATCAGCCAGACCAGTGCGCTGTGGTCCGTTACTATCGTGAATTGGCGACCATGTATGTATGTATGGAATTGTTTAATTGAATAAACAACAGCCAGACATTCTATCTTGGTAACGGGGTAGTGGCGTTTGTGTTTGTTTAGCAAACGGCTCACGTAACCAATCGGGTGGAATTCGCCGGGTTGGTGGTATTGTCCCAGTACGGCGCCTATACCGGTGAGGCTTCCATCACAGTTAATAAAAAATCTCGCATCCCAATTGGGAAATCGTAATACTGGTGGTGACGTCAGGGAATGTTTCAGCTGATTGAATGCTCTCTTTTGAGGCTCCGACCATACAAAACACTAGCCCTTTTGCGTCAATTTGTATAGGGGGGCTGCTATTGTCACGAAGTTTTTGACAAAGCGGCGATAGTAGCCGGCTAATCCTAGGAATCCCAACACTGCATTAATGTCCTTTGGTGCAGGTGCATTTTGAACGGCTTTCAGGAGTGACGTAGATGGGTATATTCCATCTGCCAAGATCTTGTGGCCCAGGAACAACAATTTTGTATACAGGAAATGGCACTTCTTGGGATGTAGTTTGAGTTGGTTCTCAAGGAGGGATGTCAGGATACGTTGCACATCGTGTATATGTTCTTCTACATTGGGGGAATATATCGTGATGTCGTCCAGATACACAAGGGCGCATTCCCATCGTAGATTTCCTAGCACCTTGTCGATCATCCTTTGGAACGTAGCGGGGGCATTGCACAAGCCAAAGGGTAGTCGGTTCCATTTGTATAATCCAAACGATGTTATAAAAGCGGTTTTGGGTCGATCTTCCGGGGCTACTTCTACTTGCCAATACCCGGAGATTAAGTCAAGAGAGCTAAAATATTTAGCTCCGATTAATCTATCCAAGAGGTTGTCTATTTGCGGTAGCGGATACACGTCCTTCCGGGTGACGGCGTTCAATTTCCGGTAGTTGATGCAAAAGCGTCGCTTTCCGTCTTTCTTCGGGACTATCACTACGGGGGAGGCCCACGGAGACTGGCTCTCTGTAATGATGTCATCTTTTAATAAAGTTTCAATCGTCTCTTTGATATAGTCTGTGTCAATTTTTGAATTCCTATAGGCTTTTTGCTTGATAGGGTATTTGTTGGCAAGGTGGATTTGGTGATATACCCCAGGTATATGACCAATTACTTGGTTCTTAGAGAATACTTGGGCAAGCGGACGTATTCCTTCTAGGAATTTGTCTCGTAACGTAGGCGGTAGACCGGGGTCCACATCTAGTTTGGGTAGTTCTTCTTCTGGTTCTTTGTTTGGAGATGGTCCTTGGTTGTTTCCGTCAACTTCCTCTAAGTTTAACAATGGCACTCCTCTAGGCAATGTCACCGTGTGTCGCCCGTTGTTAACCACTAAGCATTTCAGGCTTTGCGTTTCAAATTTTGGTGGTATCCATACTTTAGGGATCAAGATTCCTTCCAGTTGCTCGGATGCTTTTGCTGCGGTTATCATTCTTCCGCTCGTTGAATAAGCTATTGGTGTTTCTAATGTGATCACCGTCTCACTGGCGGGTGGTATTTTTATCACCTTTTGTGTGATGATTGGAGACTGCGACGGTTTCACCTCTTCAATTGTCACACTGTTGCTACGCCTTGCTCTCATTGGTGATATGAATCAGTGGGATACTCTCGGTATCCCACCTGAGTTCAGATGCACTGTAAAGTATATCCATCTTATGTTGGATAAACCAACTCTCGCCAATGAGTAAGTCTTTGGCTGCAACGGGTAGGACCACAACATCTTGGCGTATTATCAAGTTGCCTAGCTGAATGGGGCAATTAGGCACCACACCTACCGTTGTATCCAGTTGGTCATTTGCTAGCCGTACTCAAATGGTGTCGTTGGGGACTATAGTTAGTTTTAGACGTTTTGCTAATGACTCTGACATGATCAACGTAGAGGATCCTGTGTTGATAAGGGCAAGAATCTCCTTATTCTCTATACGTACCTTTACGTATGTACCTTTATTTGGTTTTTGCAGGACTGTCTGGTTGACGTGGAGGGTTGTTATCTCCTTCAATCCCTCTATCAGTTCCTTGACTAGAGCCAGGGCCAGTCCCAGTAAATTGGTTATTGGGAGGGTTGCCTTGGTTTGCTCTAGTACCTTCATTATGGGGAATAGGCCATGGGAAGACGTGCTAGCGTTCTTTGTTTGCTTTAACACTTCTTCCCAAGGTTCATTCCGTACTTCTTCACCTAATTCCACGCTCTTTCCTTTTGACAGAACCTCTACTACAGGTTCCTTTGCCTCCTCTCTAGAAGCATCATGTTGACGCTTCTTCTTCCGCGCTTTGATTGTCCTGACCAGAGGGCTTAGATTGACTGAGTCCCGTTGGCCTCCTGGCGAGGGACTCTGTCTTTTGACGCCTTCTTCTCTTTTGTGTCCGGTACGGCTTCTCTTCCATACCGTTTTTCACATTCATGGGCCTGGTGACCTACTTCTCCACACACATAACACGGATACTGTCGTCGCGGTTGTTCCATCTGTTGGGTCAGGACTTGAACCTGGGCCTTTAGATCTACAACAGCTTCCCAGAGTTTATCGCCTTCTTTGGGGACTTCTTGGACATTGTTGATCAAGAGTTCTTGGACCTTTTGCCGTAATTCCTCTAACTCACGGTCTTTTGGGGAGGCAATTTTTCCTTTCTTATGGGGGATCCCTGTCCTTTGATCATTCGTATCACTATAGGGTAGCCCCCATAGCAAGATGACCCCTCGTACTTGTTCGACCAACTCTTGCAACATTTTACATCCCTGTTGTTCTTTGGACGCCCTACGTCTTATTTTGTCGTCTAAGCCCATGATGTAATACCTCATGAGCTGTTGTTTGGCAATTTTGTCCTTTGGGAGACATCAAACTTGTTGGAGAAACAGTTCAGTGTAGGCTTCATAGCTTTCACTGCTTTTCTTCCGCGAGGACAGTAGAAGGGCTTTGTAGTGGTATCCTTTGGCATATAGAAAGCGTGTCTTGTAGGCTTCTTCTAGTGCATCCCAGTTGTCTTTGACTGCATCTTCCAACCCATAATGCCATTGCCATGCTGACCCTTCCATATGTCTTGCAAACTCTCTTACTTTCTTATCATTGTCCCATCCTGTATCAACCGCAACTCTCTCAAACTTATCAAACCACTCAAGGGCTTTCTCTCTCTTTCCCTTGTATGTTTTTAGTTTGATTGTAGTAGTCATTACCTCACTTGTGCTTATTTCCGCAGAGACGGCACCAAATATGTGGGTTATTACTGACTGTACTTGGTGAGTGGGAGAGCTTGTAGGTCAAGTCAGTACCACTTGGTTCAGAATAGCTTCCGATAGAAGGTAGCAAGGTAATAAAGACTTCTGTTTATTTCGTCCAAATCTCGTTGTTCTTCCTGGTTCAATTGGGTAGATATATATATCACTTGGGGGGGCTTAGACAATAGACAATGTGTTATAAAATAGGGGTGTGAACACCTTCCTGTTATGGTAAGTGTTCTAACTAGATAAGGGCAGGGATAGGAGGGGAGGACGCGTGGGGGAATCATAGGGAGGGTACTGGAGGACTTCGGGTAGGACTCTGGAGGGAACTCTTGGGAGAACTCTTGGGCGAAGAGTGGGTACTACATTGAGTACTCACAGAGGACTCCTCCACTCCAGTACCCCAGAAGATCCAGACTCTTTTGAAGGAGTATTCAGACATATTCCCAGTAGAGCATGTAAGCCTACCACCAGTCTGAGATGTGGATCATGCCATTGAAACAGGATATAGCCCTCCAGTGAGTAAGACACCTTACAGAATGAGTCCATTGGAGTTGGAAGAGATGAAGAGACAAATGGATCAGTTGCTGGATCAAGGATATATTGGACCCAGCAAGTCACCTTGGCCAGCACCAGTAAGTTTTGTGAAGAAGAAGGATGGAACACTTAGGATGTGCATTGACTACAGAGCTCTCAACTCAGTTACCATGAAGAATAAGAACCCCATACCTCAGATTGGTAAGCTCTTGTACCAACTCAATGGAGCCACTATTTTCAGCAAGATTGACCTCATGCCAGGAAACAATCAGATTAGAGTGAAGCCAGAAGACATCCCTAAGACAGCATTCAGGACCAGATATGGACATTATGAGTACTTGGTAATGAGTTTTGGCCTCACCAATGCCCCTGCAACATTCATGACCCTGATGCAGACTGTCTTCCAGGAGTACTTAGACAAGTTTGTCATAATCTACCTAGATGATATATTGATATACAGCAAGACAGAAGAGGATCACTTGGTGCACGTTGAAAAGGTCTTGAAGAAGCTAAGAGAGAGCAAGCTTTATAGCAAGCTACCCAATTGTGAATTCTTCAAGGAACACGTTGAATATCTGGGACACATAGTGACTAGCACAGGAGTTACCTTAGACCCTACAAAGGTTGAAGTTATCAAGAATCTGAAGCAGCCCCGTAGCATATCAGAGCTCAGATCATTCCTTGGAATGGTTTCCTATTATTGGAGACTTGTCAAGTTCTTTGCAAGTATTGCAGCCCCTTTAACTGATATGCTCAAGAAAGATAATACCTACAAGTGGGAGATAGCTTGTGAAACTGTCTTCCAGACACTCAAGAATGAACTTGCTAAGCTGCCAAGCTTAAGAATACCTCACTTCAGAAAAGAGTTTACTCTGTGCACAGATGCCTCTGATTGTGCAATTGGTGGAGTGTTGAGCCAAGAACACAAGGGAAAGGACTACCCAGTTGCCTTTGAATCCAAGAAGCTGAACTCAGCAGAACAAAATCATCCACTCCATGAGATGGAGATGCTTGCTTTAATACACTGTTTGAAGGCAAGTAGATGCAATATTGAAGGAGTCAAATGCACTGTAAAGACTGATGATGCCTCCCTCAAGTATATACTTACTTAGAAGGTACTCTTTAGAAGAATGACAAGATGGAGTGATTACATTCAGCAATTTGACTTGGATATTGTCCACTGCCCTGGAAAAAACAACATGGTTGCTGACACCTTATCAAGATTAGATCAAGTTGCACAACTTAACTTGGTTTATGAATCAGATTGGACTAGCCTATTACCAAAGTACTTGGAGGACCAAGCCATTCATGATGAGGTGGATAAAGATATCAAGAAGATAATCTGTGATGAAGCCAGCAGATTTGCATTACAGGATGAAACACTCTACCAGATTGTTGATGGAAGCCCTATTGCCTATTGCCCTTATGTTTCTTGCCTGGATTTAATACATAAGCTACACAATGGATATGGACATCTTGGAATTGAAGGAACCTATAGCCTTGTGAAAGCCAGAGCATGGTGGCCCAGAATGAAACCAGACATTGAGAAGCTAGTGAAAACATGCCCAAATTTCCAAATCAACCAAGGCCAACTACAGAGAAGTGCTGAACTCTTTCCCTGGAGCCTGTAAGATGATTTGAAAGATGGGGAATTGACTTTATTGGAAGACTGCCAACTACAAGGAAATGCAACCATCGGATCCTAGTGGCAATTGACCATGCCACAAAATGGCCAGTGGCTAATGCTGTACCTATAGCCAGTGAACAAGAAGTTGCAAGTTTCATCTACCATGAAATCTTTATGAAGTTTGGATGCCATGTAGAGATTCTATCCAATACAGGTGCAAACTTTATGGAAAAGACATTGGAAGCTTATCTGAAATGTAGCAGATCAAACACTTGAAAACCTTGGCATATAACCCCAGAACTAATGGAGTCACTGAACAGTTTAATGGATTATTTGGAAAAATGCTGACCAAGTATGCAAATGGAGTTGTCAGTAGATGGGATGAGTATATAGACCAAGCACTCTTTGCATGCAGAGTCAGTGTATACAACACCACCCAGCAATTGCTATTTTACTCAGCATATGGATGTGAACCAAGGACTCCAGGAGATCTCACACAACCAAAGCTTACAGACAGCTTAGTAGATGAGCTCAGTCAGCCAAGTTGACACTGGCAACTGGAACAAAGACATCAAGTGGCACAGACCAAAGTATCTCAAGGTGCAGAAAAGATGAAGCAGAGATTTGATAAGACTATAGCACCAGAAGCATTGACAGTTGGGAACTTTGTATTGCTAAGAAACAACACTTGGAAGAAGTTTGAGCCACAATGAACAGGATCATTCAAGATCATCAGAGAATGTCCATCTGCAACTTACCAACTAGTGGACAAACAAGGCAATATCTCGGAAGACTTAGTGCATAGGGACAGACTCAAGCTTGCAAGACTTGCTGATAATACTGAACCATCAAGATATTGGTATCACAAAAAAAGAGGTTCAGGAGAACCATCTCAACTTTAGCAGGGGAGAATGTTATGATCTGCTGCTTAAATGTTTAAGTGGGATCAGTTTTTAGTCCAATCAATAAGTTATATATTTAGGTTATCAGTATATCAGTATTATCTATCAAATCAGTAGCATTAGTTAGGAAATGAATCAGCAGATCCTTATCAGACAGAAATATATATATTAGGTACGATCTTATTGGGTGATGATAATGCAATCAAATGAGTCATCAGCCACAGCCTACATTAGGAAATACAATTAGTCAGCAATTGATCTGGCAAGATTTATATAAGGAGCTGCTGGAATCTCAATAAAGATCAGTTCAAGTTTTAATGAATACAATACTTGCTAAACTCCCTATTCCTCTACAACTCTTATACCAAGACTTGTAACAAGCCTTGAAAGCTTCTTTAATCTATAAGACCCAAGCTCCCAGGTTTTCATTGACTCTGCCATAGTGCAGGTTGAACTCACACTAAAGTTGCTCACAGCAGGGCTTTGCTGGTTTGGTGCCATAGTGGTCATCCCATGTTGCTGCTGGCTGAGGATCTGGAGTAGTTGTTGATGTGGGGCCAGGATTTGCTGCATAGCATTCTTTCAATCTTGATTTTCTGACTTCTTGACAGAGGCTTCTTTTTCTTTAGGGGGGTAGTTTCTGGTCATTGCTGCTACCTAAGTTACAAGTCTTGATATAAAGTTGTAGCAGAATAGGGAGCTTGGCAAGTATTGTATTCACAAAAACTTGAGTTGGATTTTTGTTAGGGTTGCAACAGCACTTTATGTACATTTTTACCTGACTAGTTGCTGACTAATTGTATTTTCTAATGGAGATTGTGACTGTTGGCTCATTTAACTGCATCATCATCACCCTATTAGATCCTATCTAATACCTCTATATCTGTCTGATAAGGATCTGCTGATACATCTGCTGATTAATACTGCTGATTTGATTGGTTGCACTAATATGCTAATAGGCTAAAAATAAAACCTTTGATTTGACTAAAAACTTATCTAACTTAAACATTTAAGCGGCAGATTGTGACATTCTCCTCTGCTAAAGTTACTTCAGATCTGAAGTTAATAACATCCAACTAAGAGTACCAGTTGCAGGTAACCAACTATAGTTATTCTAGCAAAGAAATTTTGTACATCTGGATTATTTTGTCTTAACCAAACCTCAAGGCTGAGAGGTAGTTGGTATAGTGGAGTCACAGAGACATCTACTGACAGATGTGCCCATTGCCATATTTTTTACTTCCCTATTTTGCTACTACTCATAGTTTAGCTTTATCCCATTGGTGTTATCTTATCAGCACTCTACAATAAGCTTGCTAACTATGAAACCTGTTTATTTATTGCACAAGCTAGCCTTCACTTTATGTAAGATTACTAGATATAAGTGCCTCTATATTAAGCAGATACCTGCACCATGACCTGTGGCACATGATCACACCATGTCACCATTCCATATATGGTGTCCCTATGTCACAGAGGTTTCCAAATATTGATCCCAGATTGGTTGGATGCACTGTGTCTCTTAGAACCTTCCAGCATCTACTTAGAACACTCTTAACTCAATCTGATGTCATCAAGATTTCCATTGATCTTTGGAACCTTTGAGAACAACATGGTTAGTAAGGGAGGGAATCACTCAACAATAAGCTGTAATCCTTTTTATCTGTATACCAGCTTGTTAATTAGTGTGATAATTTTTGCCTGCTGTTACCTGAAGTTCTAATCCCAGACCATAGGACACTCACAGGAAACTGCACTGACAGCCAACTGACCTTAGAGGCACTAATTGTGAGGAATTTATGTATGTATCACTTATTATGTTTGATTCTTTGCCAAAATTGTTCTTGTTCAGGCAGAGATACTCTTTGATCTTTGTAGCTATTAACCACTCTGAATTCTTATCAAGTCTCTACTGGTGGATTTTACAGTTGTTTTGACCCCAGAAGCTTTAGTGCATTGTCATCTCAAAGAATATGGAGCCTAGCACATACTTTTTTTAAGATGCTAACAACATTAGCAATTGTACCTCAATAGTTTTCCGTTGACAAGCTTATGGCATGGATGTATCTGTCTTTGCATGCTTGTCCCCTGCTGCCACATTCCTGGAAACCTGTCATTTCCATGCCACTTGTCTGATACTTTCAGCCCTGCTTGTAACAAGCTCTTGAGGAAGCTGCTTGTTTTTAGCCATGGCACCTTTGCTCTACTGCCTTTGATAGGTTTTGGTAAACTTGAGATACTCTCCTAGCAAACCAATCCCTATGAAGAATAACTTGGTCCTGTGAGGGGATACAATCCAGATCCACTGTCAAGATCCCAACAGGCAACTGCTATGCTACCAGCAGCTTAGCATTAATGACCATCTACACAACTTTAGGATGGGATCACAACAGCATTTGGCTACTATTACAGCCTAATAAAGTTAAAAAACATAATGGTATTTTTACAGTGTTTTACCAAGGGTGGCAGGGCATTGTTGTGGCCTTAGTGTGCACTACATATATTTGAGTGGATTTAACTGGCAAGTACATCCCATTGCCTTATATGGCAAAAAACGTCAAAGTGTTTTGATGGCCTCATTGCAGGCATCTGATGCTATTAGCATTGCAGTATGGTGGCCAACAGCTAGCTCTGTATAATGCTACTGTACCAATTTACCAAATGGTATTTCCTTTTTCTACCTCCCCTTGCACAGTTCATAAATTTCACTGTAGAATTACCCCTCTTTATTTGGTTACCCACTACTACCTTGGGCATTCCACCTATAGTTTAAACCAAAGAATACTATGGCCACCTCCTTACCAACCACTAAAAATGAGCACACCTGCTGCAACTGACATACTTCTATCACCTCTACTTCACAACTTTTTAGGGTGATACTTGCAAAGCTGCCATATACCTTGTATTGCTGGTAGTTTATACATCTTGCAAACATATGCTGGATTGCTGCCACTGCTGCCATGAATACTTACAGAATACTGCAAAGAACTTTTTAGTATTTAGCCACTATATCTGTTCTCCCTACTGGACTCTAGTCATCCTTATAGGTGCCTTCAGGCTCTTGTTTGTGTGAATTCTGTATTAAACAGAGTAGAAACTGACTGGTGACTAAGAGAAATCCAGTGTACACTGGTAGAGCTTTCCTAATATCTATGCCTATGGTGTTAAGAAGCTAAGCAGCCCCAATGTGTGTGCAAACAGCAAAGTAATGCAAAGTTAGGTTAGGTCCAACAAGCAACTAATTAGGCTTGTTCTGTTGGATAGTGCCACATTGAGCCAAGAGTGCCAAGTGATACCATAGTGTGCCATGGAGACCAAGTGAGCCTATACTTAGCCACAGAGTGTGAAACATTGCTCTGCATCTTCATGCAAAGCCACCCCCTGTATTTTGCCCATTGTGTTGGAGAAAGTCCATTTTTTGACCTTTTTTTTAGGTCAATGTTGTACAGCATTTGTAAGAGCACAAAAGGATTGAAGAAATGCATCTGGTACATAATACCCATAGCACTCTGGATCTAGCTCCTGCAGCTTGTAGCATGTCACAAAAATGCATGGCATTATCTTGGTCCACTAGAACTATCAGCACTATATTTAATTTTTAGCCCTAAAGTAAAATCTATACAGAGCACTTATGGTGCCAGATAGTACCAGTGGGACAAGATAGTGCCATGCCTTTTTCTAACATGTGACAAGACACAGGAGCTTTATTCAGAGTGCCATGGGTATAGAGTATCTGATGCATGTCTTTAGTTCTTCTGTGCTCTTACACATCCTGCACAACATTGATCCACAAAAAAAACATCAAAAAATGAATTTTCTCCTGCTTCACACATGAAACACATGGGCTGCTTGGCATGAAGATGCAGAGCTATGTTTCACACTCTGTGGCCAAGTATAGGCTCACTAGGCCTCTCTGGCACACTATTGCATCATTTGGCACCCATGGCTCAATGTGGCACTATCCAACAGAACAAGTCTAGTTAGTTGCTTGTTGGACCCAACCTAACTTTGCATTACTTTACTGTTTGCACACACATTGGAGCTGCTTAGCTTCTTAACACCATAGGCATAGGTGTCTCCATGTGCACATCTGCCCTCAGTATTTTACAACTCTTCCTGGCTGTCCTCCATGTGCCAACTCATCACATCTATGACACACTTGAAGGTAATATTCTTGATGAGGTTGGGATATGGTAGCACCTGCAATTTGACTTGTCTTCCCATCTCCCCACACATCTTCTGCATTGGAAACACCCAAAGGTGAAGCAAGGTCCAGCATTCTCACCAAGCTATGCAAGATGGAGCAGCAAATGGGTACAGCAGAGGCTGAGGTCTACATGGTCAGCTTTATGTTTGCAGTATTGATGCTCAATTCCTTTCACAAACTCTTTGCACAAATGCTATAGATGTATTGAGTTAGCATTGGTGATCTGCTTCTGGATAAATATTTGCACAATGTCCACATATGACCCCCAAAGCTTCCAATGTACTCTTGGTACAATGGCTTCAGAAGGCCACTTGAACAAATAGATATCCAGTTCATCCAATCCTTGCACTTTTATTGTTGCGTATGCATATGTGTGTTGATTGGAGCCCATTAGAAGTACCTAGGGTAGCAGATACTCTGTAATATTTTGCCAATTCTTTCAGATTTCTCTGGTATCTCCAAGGGCTCATTAGCTTGAAATGCTCCATGTACAACTTGGTCATCAGTATAGGGATATTGTTGAAA
>MCFE01000326.1:0-94680 GCA_002104905.1 Basidiobolus meristosporus CBS 931.73 | reverse complement strand
CTAACCCTAACCTAACCCTAACCCTAACCCTAACCCTAACCCTAACCCTAACCCTAACCCTAACCTACTACTAACCCTAACCCTACTAAGCCTAACCTAACCCTAACCAAGAACACTTAGCCTTGTGGTTATCCCTAACCCTTCCATACCCATGGTTGTGGGTTCAAATCCTGGATCCAGCAAAATTTGATTAATAAATTGATGTGTGCTCATTGGGAGATGGCTTGATCAACCATCGGGCAAAGTAAAGGCTCTGATTGGCTGAAATCCTTGAAATGCTAATTGGCCAGATTTGCCTAGAAAATATGGCCAGTGATCGCCCAGAAATTCATCTCAGTTCCCCCAGTCTACTGGCCATTCCGGCCACAATTCAGCTACCGCAAACCAGTATAACTTAGCTCAGATATATTCAGATTCTCACTTCTCAGGCCTGGCTTTCCAGGAAACCTCTCTCAGACCTAGCTAACTAGGAAATATAGTACCACTCAGCTTCTCAACTCTCAGACCTGGCTTACCAGGAAGATATCTCTCAGACCTAGCTTTCTAGGAATAACTTCAGATTAACTTGGCTTCTTTAGATACTTGTCATAAGTAAATAAAGATTTCACCACTTGGTGACTTTCCTCCCCCCCCCCTAACCCTAACCCTAACCCTAACCCTAACCCTAACCCTAACCCTAACCCTAACCCTAACCCTAACCCTAACCCTAACCCTAACCCTAACCCTTGTCATAAGTAAATAAAGATTTCACCACTTGGTGACTTTCCTCCCCCTAAGGGTTCAAATCCTGGATCCAGCAAAATTTGATCAATAAATTGATGTGTGCTCATTGGGAGATGGCCTGATCAACCATCGGGCAAAGTAGAGGCTCTGATTGGCTGAAATCCTTGAAATGCTAATTGGTCAGATTTGCCTAGTAAATTTGGCCAGTGATTGCCCAGAAATCCATCTCAGTTCCCCCAGTCTACTGGCCATTCCGGCCACAATTCAGCTACCGCAAACCAGTATAACTTAGCTCAGATATATTCAGATTCTCACTTCTCAGGCCTGGCTTTCCAGGAAACCTCTCTCAGACCTAGCTAACTAGGAAATATAGTACCACTCAGCTTCTCAACTCTCAGACCTGGCTTACCAGGAAGATATCTCTCAGACCTAGCTTTTTAGGAATAACTTCAGATTAACTTGGCTTCTTTAGATACTTGTCATAAGTAAATAAAGATTTCACCACTTGGTGACTTTCCTCCCCCCCTAAGGTGACTGTCTCCCCCCTAACCCTCTGTACTAGGTCCCTTACTATTTGTGATATTCCTACACAACTTTCCTTTATTTCCAAAAGGCCCCTCACCAGACTCTCCCTATCCACTACTAACTCTCTATGCAGATGATATCATGATTGCTACTCCTAATCCTATAGCAGACACTGCCATCATTGAGAAGTACTTGGCTGCCAACTACCTCTCACTCTCAATTTCCAAGACAGTCCCAATTGGGTGCACTACAACTATACAGAACACTAGCATTCTGCCACAACAAACTGCAATGTATCTAGGTCTGCTGTTTTGTCAACATGGGATTGACTCAAAGCTCCACCTGAATAATAGGATCCGTCTTGCCCAACAGGCTCTCAAAAAGCTTCTGGTAGTAGTCACTCCAGACACTCCAATTCAAAAGATCCCTATACTTCTGAAGCAGTATGTACTGCCGGTACTTGAATTTGGTCTCCACATTATACCCCTAACCTCCAGAGAGCTTCACCGCCTGGATAAATTTCTCCATCAGTGTATCAGATCCTTGGTACCTTATTTTCCAGTATCTCCCTATATCCATGCAACTAATGGAGCCTTTGGGTTCTACCCATACCAAATCCAAATGATCTATCTCTGTGCTTCCTTCCTGGTCAAACTTCAGAAATTACATAACCCCTCCATCAAACAATGGCTTCAAACTAACTCCTCCCTGAAATCTTCTTGCTGGCACACCCTGGTTGGCTCTGCTGTAGTAACAGTGCTTGCTTCAAAACTTCAAAAAGCAGAGAAACCAAGACTACTGGCTCAGGACCATCTAAGATCTATGTGGCAGAGCTACTTACAAGTCCTCACACCTTTCCTACTACACCTAATCCCAGGCTGGGTTCCAGTCTTGGATTATATTGATCAGAAACATCTACAATTTGTACTTCCCCCAAAACCCCTGAATTTTATATTTACCCCTGATGAGCTTTACTTTATTGAAACAAACATTAGAGATGAAACAAAACATAGATTAGATTACTTATTAGAGAGGTTCTAGACCTCTGAATTGGCTTCTTTATTTGTACTTAGATTAGTTCTTAACTCAAATAAAGATTTCACCAACTTGGTGACTTTCCCTCCCCCTAACCCTAACCCTAACCCTAAGTCCTGATTCCAGCATGTGTTAGCAGTTGCATGGCATTCACATCCAAAAATGCTACCATTGCAACATGTCAAAATTGTCAGGAATCCACTACCATTGAGGGAAAACATTGTTCACACTCCAGATATACTACGGTCATACCCTATCTGAGGAAGCAGATGCAGTCCAACAAATATTACAAAGCTATATAGTACTGCACTCAGTACTAATCAAGCGCTATCATATCCAATCTATTTGATGGCAAAGTTTACAAACAGCTAAGAAGCAAGGGCTGCTTTGAAGGTATGTATGACCATTCCTTTGCTTTAGCACTTGATGGATTCTCATTAAACAAGTACTTTACCAGCAAATCCTGCTGGCCACTGATTCTCATTGATCTGAATCTGCCACCCATCTTACGGTATCAGAGCAATAATCTGATGGTAGTCTCACTGGTATCTGGGCCTAAATCACTGTCCAACCTGGATAGCTACCTGTATCCATTGCTGGATGAATTTTGTATGCTTTCCAGCGGGATAATGGTAAATGGCCGTCATGTAAAAGTGCGTATTATTATATACATTGGAGATACCCCAGCCATCAGCAAGATAGCAGGTTTTTCTGGGCACAATGAACAGTATTGCTGTTAAATGTGTGCAATCCAGGGGATTTACTCCATAACTCACCCACATTATTATTACCCAAACACCAGCACTAAGAACATCATCTTTCCACAGAGAGAATGTACAGATGTAAGCATGTAATTGCAGCAAAGTTGGCAAGCTATAAGCCATTGGCTGGAATATGGAATCAATTGGAAACCAGAGATACTTAAGATAGAGGGTATCTGTTAGAGCAAAAGCTTTCCACTGGGAGCAATGCATTTGCTTTTCAGCAATATCCCTACACTGTTGACCAAGTTGTACATGGGGCATTTCAAGCTAAATGGGCCCTTTGAGATACCAGAGAAATTTGAAAAAATTGGCAAGATATTACAAAGTATCCGCTACCCTAAGTACTTCTCACAGGCGCCAATTAATATTCATACGCATATGTGACAATACAAATGCAAAGACTGGATGAGCTAGATATGTATTTATTCAAGTGATGTTCTGAAGCCATTCCTACCAAGAGTACATTGGAAGCATTGGGAGTCATATGTGGATATTGTAGGAGTATTTATCCAGAAGCAGATCACCAATACCAACTTGACGCATCTACAGCTGTTGTGCAAGGAGTTTGTGACTGGATTTGAGTGGCTATACTACAAACATAAAGCTGAACATGCAGATCTCTGCTGCTACTGTATCCATTCCCTACTCCATCTTGCACAGTGTGTGAAGAATACTGGCCCTTGCTTCACCTTTTGGGAGTTTTCTATAGAGTGGATGTGTGGGGATATAGGAAGACAAGTCAAGTTGCAGGTACTACCATATCCCAATCTAATCAAGAATATTACCTAAAGTCCTTCATGGATGTAGTGAGTTGGCACATGAAGGACAGCCAAAAAGAGTTGGAAAATACTGAGGACAAATGTGCACATGGAGACACATATGCCCATGGCATTAGGAAGCTAAGCATCCCCAAAGTGTGGGTAATCAGTTAAGTAATGCAAAGTTGGGTTGGATGCAACAAGCAACTAATTTTTATCAGGAAAACTCCACCAAGATATGCCAGATATCTCATGGTCACAAGCCAACTTCTACACCATTCAATATGGAACTCACACAAACAAAAGCCAGCGCACACCTATAAGGGGGACTAGAATCCAGCAGGGAGAAGGAATATATTGGCTAAATACCAAGAAGTTCTTTGCCAATATTCAGGAGGTATTCATGGCAGAAGTGGCAACAACCAAGCATATGTTTGCAAGATGTATATGCTACCAGCAGTACAAGGTATATGGCAACTTTGCAAGTATTACACTAAAAAGCCATAAAGTTGAGGTGATAGAAGTACATCAATGCAGCAGGTGTGCATGTTTGTGGAGGTTAGTAAACAGGACGCCATAGTATTTTTTGATTTAAACTATATTTGGAATACCCAAGGTAGTAGTGGGTAAGCAAATAAAGAAAGGTGATTCTACAGTGGAATATATGAATTGCACAATGGGAGGTAGAAAAAGGAAATACCATCTGGTAAATTGGTATGGCAGCATTATACAGAACCAGCAGTAGGCCATCATACTGCCAAAAAAATGCCATCAGAGTCTTGCTGTGCGGCTGTCAAAATACTGTCAAGTTTCTTGCCACATAAGGCAATTGGAAGTTCTGGCCAACTGGATCCACTTAAAATAGTAATAGAGCGCTGAAAGACCGCAACAATACCACGCAAATATTGTCACAGCACCAATCAAAAATTGTCAAGTTTTATCCCTTTATTTGGCTGTAAAATTTGCAAAACACCATCATGATCTTGTTATAAGATTATCAGGAGGGTCACTAATTCTAAGCTGCTGTTATTATGACAGACTCTAAACGGGATCTTAACGGATGATATGGACTGGATCCACTTGTGGGACCAAATTATTTTTCATAGAGTAAATGTTACTTGGTCTGTGAAGAATTTTGTGTTGTAAGAGTCCTGGAGATATTGGAAGTGATTGGGCAAACAAGTAGATTAGGTGGTTTTCACTTGATGATTCACCTACTGTAATGGTGGTATTTATACTTTTACATGGTCTTGGCATAACAAACATGTAGAATAGACTTAGGAAGGTCCCAAGAACATGTGTGCAAGGTTTGGGGCTGTATGAACAACTTCAAGTATTTTCATATTCTGGGTACCTGATATCTAGGTGAAAATATTCCAAGTAAATTCCAATAAGAATTTTAGTCAGTATTCTCTAGGATTTGGAGGTAATAGTCTTTGTGATTAAGCTGGATGGATATTTAGGTGAAATTACAAATTCCTTACAACATGTTGAATTCTGCTTCACCTTTGGGGAGTTTCCAATAGAGCAGATGTGTGGGGATATAGCAAGACAAGTCAAGTTGCAAGTACTACCATATCCCAATCTTGTTGAGAATATTACTTTCATGTCCATCATGGATGTGATGAGTTGGCACTTGGAGGATGGCCAAGAAGGCTTGGAAATACTGAGGGCCAATTTACACATAGAAACACCTATGACTTTGGCAATAAGAAGCTAAGAGGCCTCAATCCATGGGTAATTGCATTAGTAATGCAAAGATGGGTTGGACACAACAAGCAACTGATTCTTGTTTGGACAGCTTTACTAAAGTGCCCCTGGTTTCTCTTTGGTAGAAGCAAATTTCTACACCATTCAATACAGAATTAATACAAACAAGAGCCAGAGCACACCTATAAGGGGGACTAAAATCTAACAGGGAAAAGGAATTTATTAGCCAAGTACCAAAAAGTACTCTGCATATATTCAAGAGGTATCTATGGCAATAGTGGAGGCAACCAAGCATAGGTTTGCAACATGTATAGGTTAACAGCAACACAAGGTGTATGGTAACTTTGCAAGTATCATACTGAAAAGGTGTAAAGCTGAGGTGATAGAAGTGTGAGTTGCAGTGGGTGTGTGCAAATGTAGAGGTTAGTAAGCAGGAAGCCATTGTTTTTTATGATTTAAACTATATGTGGAATAACCATGGTAGTAGTGGATAAGCAAATAAACTGGGGTGACTCTACAATGGAATATGTGAATGGCACAAGGGGAGGTAGCAAAAGCAATACACAATTCTAGCTGAAGGCTGCTGTACTGCTGTTAGAATGCCAACATTTGTCCACATCAAGGCCACCAAAATATGGTCAGAATGCCATTCAAATTCTATCAAGAGACCACCTGATCTGGATTGGATCCATGTGTGGGACCAAATTTTTTACATAAGGTTAATGATATATTGAATATTAAGTATTATTTGTATATATACATGTTGATGACTATTCAAACATGTACAATAATTGTAGGAGGGTCCCTGGCACATGAACTTATAGTGTGAAGCCTTTTGCACCACCTTGAGACTTTGTATATGTGGTATTTGATATTTTGGTAAAATATTTCAAGGAAATCCCAACAATGAACTTGGGCCAAGCTCTCTAAGATTGGTAAACTATGGTCTAAGTGAACATGTTAGGTGAATTTCCAAGTGTATTTATTGAGTCCACAACATTATATACCTGCAGTGGCCCACATGTTCCTAAACTCTCTAACTCTCTGCTTGTACAAGTAAAATAATAGGCAATGTAAAGTATCCTTAATTTTATCAGACAAATGATTTATTCAATAAACACTGGTTCTCATCAAAAATAAAAACTGTTTCATTGACTTCAGTGAGCAAATTGTTCCTCTTTACCTTGCTGCACTACATCTGAGCCTGCACAGATGGTATAAGCAGAACATGCATTTAAGGGAGAGTAATGGGGAAATACTGGGGATTGCTGACAGCTTGGATGCTCTTAATAAATACATTTGAACTCGTGTCAAGATGTAGCACAAGCCTAACCTCTATAGGGGACAAGCACTTTCTATGCTTACTGGTCGATATAGTAAATGATTTGGAGCGTAACAAATATGAAACTTCAGAAACCATCCACTTCACGAATTACTATATGGCATCAACTTCACGAGTAACCATATGGCATCGACTTCACGAGTCGCGATATGGCATCAACTTAACAAATCACAATTATCCGAAAGAAGATATTGATTTGATGGTAATGGTCTTACTAATGCATCCGTGTATAGTATCCCCTCAGTCACTAGAGAGCCCAAAGTAATAACAATGGATGATTGAGTGTATTCTCAGCAAATATTGGAATTAATGATTCGTAGTTCCCGATGGGCTCAATGCATTTACGTGGTAAAATCATGAGTATTCCGCTTCATAAGATCATGAGTATTCCGCTTCATAAGATCATGAGTACCCCGTTTCATAAGAATATGAGTATCCCGTTTCAGCAACATCGCGATCAAAATCACTTACAGAATAAATTAAACATTCGTGGATGACAAATCATTCACTTTGTGGCCCAATAGCGTGAGAGCGCAGCGCTCCGAGGGTTAGAGTCACAAAGTCGTACTCGTGATCCAGCTGGTTGAACGCCGCAAGCATACACGTTATTGGCTTGCCTGTTAGTTTAAGGCATAATGTGGCAAATCTAGAAGCTTCAAACGTTTTAGTATGGAGCACTTCCAACATATGGATGCTTTCATTTTCGTTACCCAAGATTGTCTTGCGGGCGGGGTAGTTTGCAAAGGCACTACTGTAGAACCTTCTAAGGTAGGCGTTGGCCTCTTGGGACAAGCAACAACGATGTAGTAACAGAAGATCCAGCTGGAGATAGCCCCCATTGGTCCTGGAAGAAAGGCCAAGTAACCGATCCACTTCGGCTGAACCCCGCCAGGTAGAAAGTAACTGGCCGCAAACTATCTGGGCAATTGTTGGTTCCCGTTGGTCCAAATGCCTGGAGCATAACTCTTGGAGCCACTTGAGAAGCAAACCGGCAACTTCTTCCCGAAAGGTATCCCTACCTGAGCGAATAGTAATGTGCAGGCCGCAATCTGACAAGCTATTTCCAACACGAACCAGACGTTCAATGTCAGTTGATAGCTCGATAACTACTCTTCCCTACTAATGGTTAGTGAAGAGCAAGTATATGAGGCTGATAGCGACTTACCTCAGCCAAGGCGGTGTCAACTTTTTGGAACGCTACCTCTCTTGTGCACCGCATAACGCTCCGTAGGTGCTTCACGGTTTCGGTCGCATTGGCTGATTTGCTCATCCAAAGAACGCATGCAAACACAGTCTGCTCTGTTTCTTTGTTTGATATGTGGGAGCCGGTCACCATGGATTCATGCTTGATACAGTTAACCTCGAATGTCTGTTTACGCCATTGTGGTAGGGAGTGCAGATACGTGTCTTGTATGAAGTCCAGTGCTGTAGCTGTAGTTTCCTTTATTGACTTCAATAAATCATCTGGTAGCGGCCATAACTCAGTCCTGAGATGTTGTTAGTGAACAGTATATGACATGTTCGTACAGCCATATTCTTACCTACGTGATGGGCTCATTTGGGTAGTGGTATCTTCCAAAGAACAGAGTAGTTCGTGATATTCATTTCGATCATTGCATAGCGAAGTCATGAACGCAAGTAACAGTTCGGCCTGAACCAATGCTGTGAGAATATATTGATGGTAATGAGGAGCCTTCTGGAAGTACTGGGAGAGGGTCAGCTTGTTCAATAGCTTCTTGATGATTAAGGATTCCATGAATTCCTTGCTGCTATGTGTATCTTATGGAACTGGTAATCCTGTATAGTATCAATTTTGTAGGAGGCAATCTCTGATATTTATATTTGGTAGAGATGGCTTCCCATGGAATATTAGGTTTCACTGTTGACGTGGAATCTGTACTGATGAAATATGATTTCTCTTTGATAGTGGGACTGAGTTGATCATGTGGCCAATAGATTCATGATTTAATGTCCATAATGGATGATGGTAGCCATTTCTGAATCAACTTACTAATAACCTGATCCTTTGATTTTCTGATGTCAATTGAAATTTGCCAGAAAAGATCTCTTGGCATTGAACTTGCTCTTTTGTGAAATTGGCTTGCATAACTTTTCAACTTCATTGTAGGGCAAGAACAGTGTAGAGTAACATTTACCCCAGCACCAAAAGCATTTTACTTGATATGCCTAATGTATTGTGCTATAACTCTGCTCACCCTTAAGAGCAATTTTTTTATAATCAGACTTTTTGTAAAATTGCAAGTCAGGACCAAATTCTGAGTACACCATTTATTTCTGAGACACTTGGATCTATAAAAGTAAAAGTAACAAGCCCAAAAATGAAAGGTAGGCTTCAATTCCCATTATGCAAGTACCAATTGAAAACAAAATAACCAGCCTACTTAATAGCATAGTTCTTGCCCCTAAAGGAAGAGCTATAAGGCACCATGATTGTGATCAAAGTCTGACAACCTGGTGCAAATGGAGTGTACTCGAACACTACATTTATATAGAGGATGCAAGTGTTTATTGATTGGTTGGAGATAAATGTTTCGTATTCAACAAATTAGATCACAAGATAAGTGTAGGCAAGTTGATAGCTGACTCAGTTGATACAAGAAAGGAAAGGAGGTTCGGAAGGTCAATAAAGAGGGTCGGTAAACAGAGCATCAATTGAGGTAAACCTGCATTATCAAGTACAATCACCACTGTCAAAAAAATGGGGAGGAACCCAACTACTTACACACCGCAATGCGACTCTAATGATTACAACAGAAATAATTGCGGTAGGATTGGATGTTCACAACAAAAATAATTGCGGTGGGATTGGAACGTCTCAGTACTTGGTTTCAGCATACACACTGCATCTATGTAGTTAGGTTAGTCAGGCTCATCACGCAGAATATTGATTTATTGAGATTTGCAGATGTAGGATCCAGGATATACGGTCTATCAATGTCGGCAAGGATATACGGTCTATTGGTGTCAGCAGCAACTCAGCAGTCACCAATGCCTTCACATACAATGATAGTTCAGATTTTTCTTCATATCCATGCATGACTTGGGCGGCTTGCACGTTTTCGCGCACTCTTCCTTGGTAACTGCGCCTACGCTAGCAACTGCCAAAGCCACGAGAGTCAAGAAGTAAACGGCGCGCATAATGAAGGTGAGTGATTATTCAGTGGATGAACCAAACTGGCCCACCAGCATACCTATATATACCCTTCGATCCAGCTCTCCTGAATGCACCATATTACACCACGGAGTCCCCGTATGCATATCATAATCATTTAGATACCACCACCCTTGCTCATAGCATATTTGCCTCACGGATCACACTCACATCGGCATATACATAAAACGCTTGTTTCAACCAAGCACCGTGAAGTTGCATGGACCCTACAACTCTCAACCACGATTGCCAATATTATTGGCTTATACATACGCACATCCTCAGTGAAGATCTCTGAGATGTTTCTTCCCCTTCAAGAATAGCTCCTTGATCTATCTCAGCTGAACATGACCTGATTTGTCAAAACTACTCGTTCACTGACTCGCCGATTGCTGATAGACGTTTCGAGGTTTCTGGTTGATTGCTCTCGTCTGTACCACATATGCACACAATAGGCTGGCGATAACCAGTTCTAATCTGGTTCCTATGACGATCCAGTTAGGGTTAGAGCCCACTCACTAACCAGAAGGCCTTGTTTGCCAACGCCGTGTTTACCAAAGCTATCAAGGGACTGCATCCAACCGAATCCGACACCATCCTGGATTTCCTGTTTGGCCACTGGAAATGGTTCCGTCGCCATCTGGGACAACCGTAGTACTCAGCATAACGCCACTCCCGATTACTATCCATACGGTCGGCATGGCGAGTGAGTCACCATTGTAGGAGAGAGGCCCTATTTGGACCAGGACAGCACTACAGAGGGGCTGGTGAAGGCATCTCAAACTGGACCGGGAAATGAATGACACGGTAATACCATGTGCTATGCGAAGGGTTTGTTTCTAGTAAATAAATATCGGGGTTTGGAGTTTATTATGGCATTCTGGAAACCAATGGAATTTCTATTTTGTATGCACATGGTGGCAGCATTCCTACAACGAATGCAACGGTCGGGTTATGTCCAGGGAGGGGAGGAGTCTAATGTGGTTAATGAGTGATTAGTGGATTTCTATTGGGATGGAGGTTCATGAGGGGTGGTGTTGACGATGGCCCGGTTTACACGGCCCCGACATCCTCCCATTTCAAGTGGAGGTTTCGACGGGATTGGAGGAATCGGGGATAGGTGTTTCGGAACATCAGCTCACCCACCTCTTCCAGAGCCCTTTCGAAAATCTCCATCTTGTATTCCCGCTTCTTCAGGGCCTCTTGGATCAGCCTTCTGGTTTTCCCGTTCAGATTCACCACGAAGCGGGCGTTGGGGGCGATGAAGGTGTTGTAGAGATCGTGGATCTCTTTCTCGAGGGTGCTGGTCTCCGGTGGGGTGGCATTTTCCGCGGCCCACATCTGCTTCAACTTGCGACACCTTTCGAAGAAGAGCACATTCTCCACGGTGAAGTCCTGCACGGCGAACAGCTTGAACTGCTCCCACAGGGCGTAACTTTCCACCATCTGGTCGAAGGAGAGTTTGCTGGCGGTGAGCGAGTGCGCATGAAACCCGAACTCGGCGGAATTCCGGTTCTGTCGCAGCAGCATGTTGGACATGGATGGGTACCCGCGCGAGGCCAGCACCGGTCGGATGATCATGTGGTAGTGGAAGTTCAGCAGTGGGACGAACATCAGATTCACCACGTAGTCGTGAGGATCCAGCTCCCGAAACACTGGGATGTGGAAGAACATGATGAAGAAGATGTCGAAGATCATGTTCACGATGCTCATGTACAACAGCTCGGCGCGGATCCCGTACGCATCGGCCACATCCCGCAGCAGGATGACGAGGATGAAGAGGATTAGGTTGTAGAGAACGATGAACATCTGGTGGGGGATCCACTCCCACCCGACAAAGCAATTCTCCATGGCCACCGTTGGGAGGATGGCAACCTTGGGGCTGAACACCTGAAGGACGATCAGAATCATCGCGTGGAAGGTCAGGATGATGCCGATCACTGTGTTGAGGTAATTGGGGCTCAAGATGTATCGGTGCTTATGGAACCAGCTGTGTTCGAGGGGAACGCTGGGATAGCTATCGTTGTGGACGGTGGAGGGGGTAGAGGGGCTTGTTAGGTTTCTCATCTCCAGCCCCGAGTCGTCACTGGACCGTTTCTTCAAATGGTGGGTGACCTCCGATCTTCTCTTTCTATACCGCTTGGCTGCCTCATGCTCGTCGTATGTCGAGGCCGCGACTAGCTTGGCCTCACTCAGGCGGTATAGAAACAGCAACCGTACGGAGCGAGCTATGATGGCGAGGTAGATCACCGGATAGCCAAACTCAGTGATCCATACGATCACAAAGCAAGGTATCAACCCGGTAAGACTCCATCGAAGCATATAGAGCACACCAAAGATACAAACAAACAGCTCTACGAGTAGGCTGAGCTTCGGGGAGCGGTATTTGATGTAGTCGGTGTTGCGGTGTCTCCAAAACATGATGGAGCAGCCGAGGCACTGCAGGGTCCATAACGGGGTGATGATACAGGTTAGCAGTAGACTGGTATTCATGCTATCTATCCGATGTAGGCGAGCGGGGTCGAGGTTTCTCCACAAGAACCGGGTTTTCTTCGAGAGGGAGTGCGCAGCGCGGACTGAGCGAGGGCCGAAAAAATCGCGGGTTCAGGCGCCGGGAGATGAGTTGGAGCTGTAAAGGGGGATCCAGCGGAGGGAATTGCCAGTTATATATACGCAGGCTGCCTCGCCAATCAGGATCTCTTGCCAACTACCGCTCTGGGCGGGTGGGATTCAGAGTGATACACAGTGAAAAAAGTGAATTCCCCTATTTCTCATGGATTCACCTCATCCTCCATTGATCAACAGTGGGACGAGGGCAAAGTTTAGAGTTATATTGATCAGAGTGTAATGTCAACTCCATTGCGATTCGATGGGAATCAAATCAAATCATTATTGTCTGCAGCGCTACCTGTTGGCGTGTTACTCCAAGTAGATGACAAACACCTAATATGAGCCCGAAATCAGCAACTGATCCATTTGTATAACCACTTGGTGCCATTTACTACATATCATTTGTATGACCACTTGGTACCATTCACTGCATATAAAGGTCCATCTGCCGGTGTTTGTTGGGATCTGAAAATGGCCACCAATCGCAGGTTGTCCAGAACATATGGCTGAAGTGAATCCAGGTGGGTTTAATTTACAATTTTTACTGGTATGGATGGGCTTAGTGTCACTCACCAGCACTTGGACAATTACTAGTGTCGGTAAATATTGGGATATTACAGAAGGAATGGAGGTCAGCGAGAAGGGGAATGGTGGTGGGCCAGGTACCATTTTTAGATTACAGATTAAATGCATAAAGGTTTCGCAAGAGTGAGTCCCACCCTAGTTAGCCAACACATAATTGGGCTTTCTGGGCGATGTTTGTCCTTTGGGACTGGGTACTTTGAGGGTGACTTTCCCACGAGAACGATCCTCATAGAGGGTACGCACAAGGCCGTAATCACCAACACGATAAGACACTGAGAAAGGATCCACCCAGAGGACCAGATCCTTTGGCAGACACTTTTCCACAATGGAAGGTTCGATCTGTGCCCGTAACGTCGCAGCGTACAAGATTGGGTCCATTCGACCAGCAAAGTGGCAGATTGCGCGGTAGGCGTTGCCGATAAAGGGTTGATCAACATCCCAGTGAGAAGAGAACTTCTCGGACATTATCTGGCCCAGACACTTTTTAAGCTCGTCAATTTGTGATGGGGTGAGTTGACCAGAAGGGATCAGACGGCAGAGGAACTCAACTGCAGATGCGATTTCCAAAAGCATGGTGAACGAAAGGTAAGGACGATGTGGAATAATTTAGTCAGATGTGCACCCACCGCCGGCTTTTATACGCATCCATATAGCGTAGGCATTTATTGGGCAATCCAAAGGAACTTAGAGTAGGCATTCATTGAATTGTATAGAATAGGCACCCATTGAATTGTATAGAATAGACACCCATTGTTCTATTAGCAGGATTTCCCCAATTATTGAGTTCTGTATAAAGAAAATCCACATTCTATTGGAATGTCACACACACATGACCCCCACCAACATCACCCTGACCGCGCTATCCAATCTCGTTCCTTCCGGACTGTTGCGATTTCACACAAGCAGTCGTCGCATAGCAGAATTATTTTTAGATGGATCAGAGCGCGGAATGGGATCAACACATTCTACATCCCGCTGTTTTCCAGAGGTTATCTCCGATATTTTCTTGTTACATGGAACAGAGACGGACACATCCAAAGCACGATATGTAGGAACAATGTTCCTCCAGAATAATTGCCATCTTACTTCCACCGGCGGTGTTTCATTCGTGACGACGGAAGCGGTGCAGAGAACTCTCCGACAACCAATCCACGCTTCAGGGATCGTCATCGTGATGCCCTCCCATTCGCGCATGTACTCTATTCTCCTGTGCATTCATTAACAACACGATGGGCGGGTTTTTTGGGTCATAAAGGCTCGCTCCATGCGCCACTGGATCTCTACCGCTTGGCCTTACCAAATTAGGCTCGCTCCCATGTGCCCGCTGGGAGTCTAATGCATTCGATCTGGCTGCTTTCCATTTTATGCGCCTTAAGCTTCACGATTCACCTTCTCAGATTCCATTGTGTTTCGCAAGATTATTTCCCAATCAATGTGATTCGTGCTTGGTGGCACCGGTCCTCTGTGCCCTTGTATTGTGTTGGGGCTGGATATGGACATTGTTCAATTTGGGGTCACCTGGCATGGGCATGCTTATATAAGACATCTTCCACCGCAAAGTGCTTCAGGCCACCAATGTGTAGGGCTATAGATGCTTCATACCACCAAGGCTTAGGGCATAGAGGCTTCGTTGTTGACAGGGGTGCTCAAGCATCACTCTAAGCCGGTTTAGGTCTTTTGATTGGATAACAGTTGGATATCCTCTGTTAATATATTATGACGATTAACCTGATGGTGTTCATAGTTGCGTCACTCGAATGTATCAAGGTGGTGGTATAAATAGCGCAATCAATGCGATGCATAATGATCCAACCATTTGCTACAAGATACCCACCTATTTTCCTTCGCCATGTCCAAGTTCCAAGAGATAGAGTCTTTGCTCACCATATCCCCAGACGGTGTGAAGAGCATCGCGTCCAGTATTGTCGATGATCTCGAGAAGGGTCTTACACATACCGACCCGGAGTTCATCGGGCAAATTCCATCATTCGTCACCTCCCTCCCTACTGGCAAAGAGACCGGCACATATCTGGCCATCGACCTGGGGGGCACTAATCTTCGTACAGCAGCTGTTACACTACTTGGGGATGGCCAAGTGGGCGTCAACATGCGCAAGTATGCTATATCCACCGATATTCGAGAAGGAGAGGGAACAAAGCTGTTCGACTGGATTGCCGATTGTACAGCCGAGTTGCTACAGGATACCACAATCAATGTTGGCACGGCCAACCTTCACATGGGAGTTACCTTCTCGTTCGCCTTGAATCAAACCGCAATTAACCGCGGCACTGTTGGTAAAATGGGGAAGGGGTTCAATCTGACTGGAGTCCAGGGGAATGATTTGAAGGACTTGCTAGAGGACGGGTTCAAGCGGAAAGGCTTGGACAATATCATAGTCTCCGCCATCATCAACGATACAGTTGGGACCCTTGTCTCCCATGCATACGTTTCCCCCACCACCAAGATAGGGCTAATCCTCGCTACTGGAACCAACGCAGCCTATTTGGAATCCGGAGCCAAAATCGCCAAATACCAAGGGGCCCCTGTAGACCAGATGATCCTCAACACGGAATACAATACAATGGCGCAAAACACCCTACCATACACCAAGTACGATGATGCCTTGGACAACGAAACGTTTACCCCAGGCTTTCAAAGGCTTGAGAAGATGGTATCTGGCATGTATATGGGGGAGATAGCACGGCGCGTCATGATCGATCTCTGTGAGCACGATGAGCTGTTTGGAGGGAAAACGCCACAGGGTCTAGAGACCCCGTATGGGTTCAAAACGTTATTCATGTCCACCATCGAGAGTGATCCAAGTCCCGACCACCCAGCGGTGGAGGCTATTTTCGAGAAACACTTCCCAATTGGACAGCGGATGGCAGCCGAGGATAAGGTCAAGATCCATCGGATCTGTAAATTGATTGCAACCCGGTCGGCCTGCATTGTAGGTGCCTCCATAGCTGCATTGCTACTCCAGGCCAACAACAAGACTGTGTTCTTGGACAAAGAAGAGACCACAACCATTGGGATCGACGGCTCGGTCTACGAGTTTTACCCGTACTTCTCACAACGCATCAGACGGGCAATTGAGGTGGTTCTCGGGCCGGAGAGAGTGGCGCGGGTCAAATTGGAGTTGGCTCGCGACGGAGGATGTATTGGATCAGCACTAGTAGCCATGGTCGCCTCAACCAAGCAGGCCAAATAAATGCAACCACAGCATAGTATTCGTAATTTGACAAGTGAATGAGTGGAAAGAAAGATTCCCACACTAGATATCTGCATATGGTCGAAGTGGCCAATAGACGGGAATGCATTCATGGACCAGTATATTCCAGGCAGGAGTGGAGGAGGGTTAATATCCGTTGTGCTTGCCAGAGGGTCTCCGCCAGTGTTTAGCATGTAAGGGGTCGAAGGATGCCCATTAGTCATCCACATATGCCAGATACTGATGATTTGAATGCAGATGCTGGCATTATTTCAAACCTTGATTCATGCGAAAACCTTTTCCGCCATGACTCGGGTCCAATAACACCCACCAGCCAATGGAGCTCTGTCTGGGACATATATAAACATGCGGCCCATGGTGACTTGACCAAGTTGGCAATCCCTTTTCCATCCCCCAAGAATCTTTTCCACATCCCGCACCATCTCGCGCGGACGCAAGTGAGCCCCTCTGCTTCCACCACCGGCCATTCCACAGGACGCTCTTCCCTGCTGGGCTTCGCTCCAGACGCAATAAATACATCCCTACACTCTTCACCTTGAGATATCATTGCAGGTGGGCGACTACGGGGACTTTCCTACGTCATCTATCACTTGAGTGATACGAGATAGATGCTATTGTTGCACCAACCGTTGATTTC
Source organism: Basidiobolus meristosporus CBS 931.73 (assembly GCA_002104905.1). NCBI lineage: Eukaryota > Fungi > Basidiobolomycota > Basidiobolomycetes > Basidiobolales > Basidiobolaceae > Basidiobolus > Basidiobolus meristosporus. Next base: position 77,587 of record MCFE01000326.1, on the reverse strand, counting down.
ATCGTCAAATCGGCACGCCACACACCAATGCGTACCAAAGCCTGACGTCAATGACCAAGGTATGAATCCTACCAGCACGCAGAAATCCACAGCAGGGGCAGGGGTGCATCATATGCGAAGACGTAAGAATCCATATCCAAAGCGCAGTATCTTCTCCCCCCAAACCGAAGAAGAGCGATTGAAACTCGGCATCATCAAGCTCAATGCCGTGGACAACATGTATCGCGAGAATCCCCAGCGGCTGCTGGAGCTGGGGGGCTTCTCCGGTGCACCCTCGCTGAAGCATCGCATGGATTTGGAGTATGCAGGTAGACATGCCTCCAACAAAGAATCCACCCAACCAACTGGCGACCAGAGGATCATCAGCCCGCCCATCAACAGGTCAGTCGCGGCCAAATGCAAAGTGCATTGGAAAGGTAAATGTCCCGGGTTATCGATGGTCTCCCCTTGGTGACTGCTCAACTTTTATGGCAGGGACCCCGCTGGATATCTCTCGACACCCACTCTACGACGCCCTTCTACCCGAAGAGGCAGAGGTCGCCTCGACACTGAGACTGAAGCCTGACCAATATCTCACCATCAAGAGGGTCATCCTCCAGGAATTCCGTCTGAAGACCCAGTTCCGTAAGACCGACGCCCAAAGGATGTGTCGGGTGGATGTCAACAAGACCGGCAAAATCTGGGATTGGTTCCTTGATATCGGTTGGCTAAGCGACCAGCACCCACACCCACACCCACCCTCCTCGGAAACCAATTCGTAAGCCAATTTTGAACAGACGAAATAAAAAGGATTTTATTAGAATGGTTTGGGTTCATCACCAATACAATTACGACGGAGGGGTTTATAGTAGGAAGAATGCATGTGGTATGGGGATGGGGATGGGGATCTAGTCAGTGGGGTTGGTCAGTCTGCGCAAGAGAAGTTCCTTCTCTGCGGTTGAAAGGGTGCCAAAGATTTCCAACAACCCGTCCATTGCTGCCGACCGGTCCGACTGCGCCAGGTCGACCATCTTCTTGACAACGAAGGGCTGTCTCAGACGCTGCAAGCGTTGTTCGATGCATTGTGGTGATTGCGACAGCCATTGGGAAACCACCTCATCCGAGTCGTCCCACGCTTCCCGGGGGCATTGCGTATCTTGTGCGAACCACTGGCGAAGATGGGCAAAGCAGTCCTCGCGACTAAGGTCACTATTGGTGCGCATCATCCGTCCCAGCCAGTGCTCCTCATGGACCCTTCTCGACACACGCCAGTAGAAGAATCTACGCGCGTTCTTCCATTCCAGGATCTCGCGGATGGTTCCCTTGGCCTTCATGCGGCCCGGGGTGTCGTGGAGGTCGGCGAAATGGACGGCGATCTGCGAGTAGACCGGGAGCAATTCCTTCTCCCGGCCCTCCAGCTGCTGGGTGAGCTCGGCTTTCTGCTGGATGGTGGTCTCGCTGCTGTTCAGCTGCTGCTTCAGCTCGCGGTATTTCTCGTCCAACCTTTCCATGGCGGCGAGGAGATGCGGTTTCCGGAACTTGATCTCCACGATCCCTTCCGGCTCCAGCACCCCCGCTTTGGCCTTGTTGTCCGCATACATCTCCATCATATCCGAGTTGATCGTGGGATCCAGGACGACCCAGGCTCCGCCACGAAGCTCACCATTCGGTATGATGTATACGAATGCTGGTTGCTTGTAGTTGGCCAACGCATCGACAATGTGGGATCCAAATTTGAGCACCTCGTTGTACATGTCTCGTTGTCCACCAGAGAAGCCACGCCAGTTGGCGAAGATGATCAGCGGTAGCTGCTCTCCCTTGTTGAAGTCGTTGATGGCTTGGGCGGTCTTGTAGGCCGAGTTGGGATACCAAACGCCTCCTGCCTCCACCAGCACCTGCTCCTCCGAGCTGGCATTGGCCGGATCTGCGGGAATGATGTGCTCAACCGTACGGGTCTCTACGGCGATCACCCCCATAGGGATACCGCCAAGACGGGCGCGTCCGGTCACCACGGTGCGCGCCCATCCACCAAGGGTTTCAACGAAGGAGTCCTTGTCAAAGAATCCGCTCAGCCACTCGTTGTCCTCATACTTTCCTTGAAGGAAATCCCTCGGGTCGGAGGGCCCCTTGGGCGGGGTGTAGGTGATATCACGGTCGACAGGGTCCAGGGTACGGGTGATGGGCAGCAGGTCGCCGCGACGTGCGGGAACGAACGATAGCCAGTCGATGATCTTGCCGACTCCGTCAAGGTCGTTCAACGCGGTATTGTGGGTGACGCCGTTCCTGTACATGATCTGGGTCCCGCCGAGTTGGAGATTCGAGGAGTACACTTCCCGACCAAGCACCTTGTTCAGCGCCGCCGCGCCCGTCAGGAGGATGGGCTGCCCTTCGTTCTGGATGGTTCTTTGGCCCAGACGGACCAGGTAGGCACCGATTCCCACGGATCTGCAGCTGACCAGTGTGACGGTGAAGATGTCATCGTACGCCCGGGATGTTTCACCCGCGATCATCCCAGATCCGCGAAGGTTCTCCACGCCGAGCCCGTTGGTGGCACCGATGACATCGGTAATCACATACCGACGCTCCCCATCCTCCTCAATCTCCTGGCCAAACACGACCTTCTGGCCGCCGGAGTTGAGGTCCTCGTATTCCTTCGGGGTGAGGTACAGGTACTTGAATCCCTTCGACACATCGGCGGGGTCGGTCCAGGCAGTGCGGAACATGGACTTCACCTCCTCGGCCAAACCGATCCGAGCACCCGAGTTGGCGGAGAAGTAGATCCTGGGGATCCCCAGTTTGCGCGCGAGCTCGGAAGCCTTGTAGAACACCATGTCCTCGGCCACCCCGAACGACCCGGTGATGAAGGTGATGTCGTTGGCAATCGCGATCACCTGTCGGCCCTGGGGGTACTCCGGAGTGAAGATCTCGAACTTCCAGGCCACCATGCCGCAGTTGTTCGACCCGGGCGAGCGATAGAGCTCATGGATCTCGTTGTTGTCGTCCAGCACCAGCTCCTTGGCGTTGAGCAAGTCCTTGGGGATTCGGATGGTTGGGTCTTGGGCGGCGGCCTTGGTCCAGGCGTTGCGGACCGACTGCCGGACAAGCTCAGGGAAATCGTAAGCATACGCGGTGCCCAAAACATGGGCCTTGTACCGACGTGGCTGCAGCCATTCCTTGGTTTGGTATTTGCTCGAGATGGGCTGAAGGTGCATGGATCCCGGGGTCCCCAACGATTTGTAGATCACCTCGCCGGCGCTGTTCTTCTCCTCGGTGTACGTCTCCATCTTGAGGACGAACCCGGAGACGTTGCTGATGGTGAATCGCACCGGGATGGGGTTCTCGGATTTGCTGGTCTGAACGTTGAACCGGATCTCCGCCCCGGTGACTCGCTGTCTCCACAGACGCTTCCCGTGGCGATCGATGAACCCGGTCAAGGCGGACTCCACCTGTTCCGGCTCCAGGACGAAGGTGGGGATGAAGTTGATGAACAGGTGGTTGCAATCGGAGTTCTTGTAGGTGGAGCTGACAATCTCCAGTGCATCCAGGATGTCCTTCAACAGACGATCGCTCTCCGAGACAAGGTAGTCGGCCGTTTGCAGATTGGATCTCAGCCTACCGGGGCGGACCAAGACCCGCACGAAGAACCGGCAATCGGAGATGTTCTCCTTACCCACAGCGTAGTAGATATGGATGTTGCGGTTCTCGCTGAAGCACGGGGTGATGTCGAAGTTCGTGAGGCGGTTCAGCTCCAATTGGTACGCCAGGGCGGGCTCGATGTGTCGGATGGTCTGGTTCTCGGTGTAGTTGTTCTTCTCCAGGAAGGTGAAGAACGCCGGGGTGGTCCCCTCTCGATTCAACAGGAATGTGATTCGACGGATGCCTCGCTCGCGGAGTGGCGCCCCGTTCGATTGAAGGAACCGCTCCAGACGTTGGACCCATTCCTGGTCGTTGACCTCCTCCGAGGCGGGGACCTGCAGGGCCAAGCTCAGGATGTTGCGGGGTGCGGTGGACGAAGGCTCGATCAGCGAGAACACCGAGAGTACTCGCTCGAAATGCGCCTCGAGCTCCTCGAATGTTTGGAACGCTCCCATGGCACCGCGGCGGATCGTCGCGTCTCCGGGTGTTTGTTGCATGAAGGTCATGTCGGAGATGCTCAGGTTTCTCTGGGAGGAAATCCGGTTTCCTTGAGCGCCGTTGCGGGTCGAGTCGTGCAGCTCGAAGTTCCACTCGAAAATGAAGGGGGTTTGCTCGGTGTGATAGACCGTGTCGTAGATGTCGTAGGCGTGGTACGACCGTCTGCAGTAAACCTCTATGGCGGCAAGGGCGATCCATTTGTTCTCGTGGTAGAAGAAGTTTTGAAGAACGTCAAACATGAAGTAATTTGTGACGATCAGGTCCTCGATGGATGCATAGCTAGGTGTACGGTATTCCTCCTCGCCAATGCCGTAGATGGTGTCGGTGACGGCGCTCTTGAGAATACGCTCCATCTGGGCCATGCGTTCCTCATAGGAGGGTAGCTGGGTTTGAATGAGCATCTCCTTGGCTAGAAGGGCAACCTTGGCCGTGTGGCGGCTGCTCAGCTCAGAAAGATCCTTGAGAATGGGGGTGTAGCACTTGTCCAAAGTGCCCCCGACTCCATGAGGCCGGATTTCTTCCAGCAAGGCAATCACCAGCTGGTTCTTGCCGGCAACTTTCCAATGGGACTGGACCAGGTTAACCACGAAGTCCAGATCATCCTTGTGCCCATCACGTAGGCTTAATATGGCTTCTTCTTGGCGTTTGGTGTCGTCATCAAAGACGATCTCGACATCGTGATACTTGGTCAACAACTCGCAGATTACCCGTCGCTGATATGCTTGTGGCCCACCCACGTAGGCGGTCACCACATCGATCACCGGAGCAATAGAGGCCCTGAAGGTTGCCGCTTCGGCTTGTTGCAGGGTGTTGGAGCAGTGGCTGTTGATCAGCTGGAGGAGATTGGATGCGGGGAAAGTGTCGTGGCGCTTTTGTGCTTGGTCCACCGACTGATGGAGATCCGCCTCCAGCTTGGCAGGCATACGTCCAGACAGGGCGGAGATTACTTCGTTGAACTGATGGAAGGCAACCTCGCCATCCTGAAGGCATTCGAGCAGCTGCTTGATGGTGGCCTTCACAGGCCCTTGGCTGTCGTAGCCATCCAGGATGAGATCTAGCGAGTGCTTGATCTCTCGGAATCGTTGGTGCACTTTGTCGCCAATGACCAATGGGGGTCCCATGGGAGGGATTTGTCCTTCGAACAGCTTGGCATGACGAACGCGGCTAGGATCATCCAGGGTCAAGATGCCGATGATGTCTCCAGGACCCAGTGTGCTTCCGGGCTGTTTGATGAACTGTACCACGCCATCTTCGGAGGCGACCAGCGGCATATACATCTTCATCACCTCAATCTCCGCATACGCGTCTCCTGACTTGAGATGGCCTCCGGGCTCGACCAAGTAGCGGACCAACTTACCGGGCGATGGGGATCTCAGCTGAGTGGGGTCGTTTTCCTGCTCAAGGAGACATGTCTTCCCATCAACCATCATGCGGGTGGCCTGAACCTCCTCCTTGGTGTAGATGGTGTGGCTGCGGCCGTCGAGAAGCACGAGGAGCCCGCCATCGGTGAGCGCGCGAACGGAGACCTGGGTCTTGCTCCCATTGATATAGAGAACGTAAGAATCGTGAGAAACGCGGGTGACCGTGAACTTGTACCGGACTCCGTCCAGAATGAAGTCCACGGTAAACGCTGAGCTTAGGAACTCCTTGCCCAAGACCTGGCCCTTCTCAAGAGACCGCTTGAACTCCCGGATCTTCTCCTGGGACTGCGAGTGGGCTTTGTAAACCGCGCCACAGATAATGGCCAGGGTGGTGGGCGGTCTCTCGGCAGTGAGTTTCTTGGAGATGAGAGTGTCAAGCCAGCCGGTGTTGACGGTGTTGTGCTCGAATGCCTCGGTCTCCAGCAGCTTGATCAGGTACTCCACCGTCGTACGGAACTCACCACGAATCGACATCTCCTTCAAGGCAACCACCATGTTCTTCCGCGCCTGCTGGCGATCCGCGCCATACGAGAAGATGTGGCCGAACTGGGAGTCGGCGAACTCGTGGAGGCCACCGGCGGAGCTGAGGGAGAAGTACCCCCACACGTTGGTGCTACTTCTGAAGTTCAGCTCCTCCATCATACCACTACTGGGCTTGAATCCAGCGTCGGGGTTCTCCGCGGTGATCCGAACAGCGATGACGTGCCCCTTGGGTGCGGGCTTGCGTTGCGTTTCGAAGGACTCCTTCGTTGCGAACTCGAAGTCGATCTCGGAGGTCCCGCCGGGAGCCAGGCCGTAGAGCAAACGGATGTCCCGGATTCGATGGAGCGGGATGCCCATGGCGATTTGAAGTTGTGCCGCGGGGAGATTCACCCCGGAAACCATCTCGGTGGTGGGATGCTCCACCTGCAACCGAGGGTTCAATTCAAGGAAGTAGAACTGGTTGTCGGAGTGACTGTAGAGATACTCCACCGTACCCGCGCTAACGTAGCCGACAAGCTTGGCCAGACGAACCGCGGCCTTCTCCATTTCCTCAAACGTGTCTGCGTTGGCGATGGTGACCGGCGCCTCCTCGATGATCTTTTGATGACGACGCTGGACCGAGCAATCTCGCCCGAAGAGGGAGATCGCGTTGCCGTACTGATCGGCTAGTAGCTGGACCTCAAGATGCCTCGAGTCCCCGGCCAGCTTCATGATGAAGATGGGGGACCCAGGGACTTCTCCTAGGACTTGATGGTACGCCTGTGTAAAGCCTTCGGGGGCCTCGACCTTTCTGATCCCCTTGCCGCCGCCACCCTCGGAGGCCTTGATCATCACCGGGAATCCAATCTCCATGGCTCTTTCCAAGCCTTGCTCCGCAGAGACAACACACGCTTTCTGATAAACGTCTTCCGGGACGCTCAAGAACCCTTCTTTGGTGGTCATCGTCTCCGACAGGCCGTTGCCGCTCCAGCCCAGCGTTGGAACCCGCGCGGACTGGGCAACGATGGTGGAGGAGATCTTATCACCGAGAGACCTCATGGCCGAGCCTGGGGGCCCGATGAAGACGGTTTTGTTCTTGCTGAGTCGTAGCAACTCGGGGAGTCTGGGGTTTTCCGAAGCGTGACCCCAGCCGGCCCAGATGGCGTGGACCCCGGTACGCTCCGCGATATCGATGATCAAATCCACGTTGGCGTAGTTGTTGTTGTTCGTGCCCCCGGGCACTTCCACATACTGGTCCGCCATGCGGATGTACTCCGCGTTGACCTTGAGATCTTCCGGGGTGGCCATCACGGTGAACTCGATGGCCCGCTCGTTGCCGAACGTCTCGTACGCCCACTTCCTCACCGAGCGGATCTCTTTCACCGCCGCGATGCCGTTGTTGGCGATCAGTACCTTCGTGATGACCGTGTGTCCCCCGGAGCTTGCGACGAACTCCCGGACCAAGCCTGGGGCCGCCGTCTCCAGCGTGTTCCCTCCTAAATGTATAACCAGGTAAGTAACCCTTGTTTCGGGGACGCTCGTTCGGGGGCAGGTTCCCTGCGTTGGTCAACCTGGAACGTACCGATGAAATCTTGAACGTTGCTCATGTGGGGTGGTTGAAATAATTGGTCTGGTTAAGTGTTCTGTTGCGAAATAACCGAGCCGTGTAGAACTGGACCGAGCTCTGGTATGTACAAAGCAAAGGGAGTTTCGAGGGGGGAGAGGGTTAGCGATGGACTCTCGTTGGAGCGACTGTTTCTATCTCGGTATATGGGGGAAGGGAATCGTCCTACGGTCGCTCTTAACCGTCGCAAAGAAATGGTGCTCGCCTAGATCGATGCTCCTCTATTTATTGTTGCCCAGTTGGCCATGTTGTCAACTGGGTGGCTTTCCTAATGCGTCCATGGGCCAGATTGGGTGATTTCTTCGCAGCGTCCAATCAAACTGCTTTCCACCACCTCGCCTATCGCCATGAGCTTTCGACAATCCCACTCCGCCAGCGCAATCCGATCCCCTTCCGTAGCTGCCCCTCGATGGGAACTCGGAAACCCCCTCGTTTACTCCCTTCCTATTGATCGGATATACTAGGGATCTTTTTCTCCTCCAATCAAAAAGCCCCAGGTGGCTAATATCGCTCAGAATCCCCCACCTCTCTCTGAAATCCGATATTTCTCTCGAGGCCAATACTAAATTGACAGATGACTCGACCATACGCGGATACTCCAGCCGTGGCATACTGCTCCAACATGGTGCGTTCTGTATACAGCTCAGTGTATCGAATGGCCCACCCCATATCAGCCTAAATCTCGAATCCCGTTCCGAATTTACGCAATGGTACGTGGTTCCTTTTTCGCGGACAGACAGGCCCGGTGAAAGAGATGGAGACCGCCGTCCTATAGCAGCATTGCGATGAGCAACCGCATCCATCACCACTGGACATGTTGGATGTGGTCTCGAGAATTCCCGATCGATTTGGTGTCGAGCTGCAAGGGCTCTGGTAGGCATGGCTTGGCCTACGGACCCACCCCACCGAATCCTGACCTACCAACCGGGCCAAGGTCCAGGTCCACAGCCGAACACCAAAAGAGCCTCCACCGATCCACTGCATGCCTGACCATCACATGGAAATGCCTTGAGGCTACACTAACCCTCCGGAATTTTCGGGATTTGTCAGGGTCTTGTTCAACCATGCTACGTGGATCTTCCCTTTACGGTGAGGGGGGAGGTTTGGTGTATGGCACCATCTCATCGGGGATCTCATCAACGATCCCATGGGTTCCTCTTGGTGATACACTTACCCTAGGGTGGGATCAGGGCTAGGGTTAGGGTTAGGGTTAGGCATAAGCTTATGGTGCGTCCTGAATTCCCCATTTTGGAGCACAGTATAGAGTGGTTGGGAGTGGAAAATGCTGAGTAGGTGGGGGTGGAGATGGAGATCTCTCCACCTTGAAAAGATTACCCAGTAGCATACCACCAACCTCCTTAGGTTCCTGGTTGGGGATTTCCATAAGAAGTCATGTCACATCGTCAAGTCAATGGTTAGTCAAACCCGTTCAATTGAGCGGGTGGGCTCCTTGATTTGGCCAATCCATTTGCCAGTTTGGGCGTTGGTTACCCAAATCGGAGTTGATTAGGCACTAAGTTCATCCTGGCTGTTGCCAGTATGCTATGATGATCACCGCAAAGCAAGAGTAGATGTGTAAAGTACAAACCTGGCAAATGGCGCCAAGGCTCGTGAAGTGATCCAGTCCTGAGAACCCATGTCATCCTGGGACAGAGAGGTGTTGGTGTCATTGGGATATCAGTTAATTGCCATGCGTAAGAGATTCCACTCTAAATATGCAACAAAAACTTGGTTGAAATGTTCTAACCATATGGTCTCTAGGCCTTCATTGACTCTTTCTTGCCCATTTCTCTTATATCTTGATCCCAATAACTTCATGTGCCCCTACAATCATGTAGATTGATTGTCACTTGAGCATACTCCTCTTCTGCAGAATCCAGTTGCATTCCAACTTTGCTGCATATGGATTGGCTCATTTGGTTCAGAGTTCAGATGTAGATCAATTGCTTTCTAAGCTGGCTTCTACAAGTGCCTCTGTCCAGGATTCACACCCATCCCAACCTCACACTCATTCAGGGGCACCACTTGGGGTTGTAAATTCTGTAATTACACCTAAATTGCCACTTAACTTGGCCACTTACATTGTAGTCAGCAAATCTTAGAGAACTCTGCCTGAATTCCTTGTTGGGATCTGTTGGGAGTATTCTCTCCAAAGTATCAGAAACCCAAAACATGGGAAGTTACAAAGCTGTCCAAAGAGCCCCAAACCTTGCTTACTTGCTTTCAGGACCTTCCTAAGTGTGTCTTATGGGTTTACCTAGCCAAGTCCAAGTTACAGTTCAGATACTACATTTCCATACTATGAATGATGAAGTGAAAGCAGTTGCAAGAATTTTGGAGATATTCAAAGTGATTAGGAGAGCAAGAAGATTAGATGGCTTTTACTCAACAATTTTTTAATTGTTGATACAGTCTCTGTTGTAAAAATTTGTAATTCCACCTAAATAATCACCTAACTTAGTCACTTAGATCATTACCTTCAAATCCTAGAGAATACTGACCAAATTCCTTGTTGGGATTTACTTAGAATATTCTCACCAAAATACCAGGTACCCAGAATATGAAAATTCTCAAAGTTGTTCAAACAGTCCCAAACTTTGCACACATGTTCTTGGGACCTTCCTTAATCTTTTCTATGTGTTTGTTATGCCAAGAAAGTGTAAAAGTATAAATACTACTTTTACATTCAAGAAATCATTAAGTGAAAACCACATAATCTACTTGTTTGTCCAATTACTTCCAATATCTCCAAGACTCTTACAACAGGTTATGAGCCCTGAGCTGTCACTCTCTGCAATGTCTACTACTGCTATTACTGGAATTTTTCTCTCTGCTGAAAAGTTGGATGGATCTAACTACCAAGTGTGGAAGGTGAAGATGAAGATGCTGCTACAAGAAAGAGGCCTTTGGGATATTGTCATGGGAGAAGAATGTCTGCCTAAAAATGTGGGAGAGGAAGCCTTAAAGTACCAGAAGAAAGAACAAAGTGCCTTTAGCTGCATTTGCCTTAATGTTAAAGATAAATTGCTAATTCAATGCTCAAGAGCAAAAACAGCAAAGAATGCCTGGAAGGCATTAGAAGACACCTACCAGTCATGCTCAGCTGCTAAGAAAATGTATCTGAGATAAAAATTCTTTACTACAGAGATGCAGCCAGGAGAAGAAATGAAAAATCTAATCAACAGAATTACCCTTCTGGTGAATGAAATGGAATCTGTGGGCATACCAACTACTGATGAGGATGTGATAGTTGCCATCCTAAATAGCCTGACAGACAAGTTTCAGGGCCTTGTATCAGCCCTAGAGTCCAGAACTGAAGATTTGACCTTAAATTATGTATATGGAAGGCTCCTGGATGAAGAATTAAGAAAATCAAGCGCTAATAAGAAGGAAGAAGAAAATGCTTTAATAAGCAATGATAAGCAGCAAAGGAGGTACCCAAGATCCTACAAAGGCAATAGCAACCTATTTTGCAACCACTGCAAAAGGAAAGGGCACACATCAGACCGGTGTCTCAAAGTGAAAGGTAAGCAGCAAAAGAAGCCTGAATATGGAAATGCTGCAACAACTGAAGATAGACTATTCATATCTGCACTAAATATGACCACAAACAAGGACTCTCAGATGTGGTGTATTGACTCTGGAGCATATCAACACTTTACACATCAAAAAGAACTTTTTACCCATTATCAAGAAATTCCAATTAAGAAGGTTTTCATGGGTGACAATAGAATACTTGATGCAGTGGAAGAAGGAACTATCCAAGTAAACCTTAGAAGCAGTGAAGGAAGCCATACACTGACCTTTCAAGAAGTACTCTATATACCAGATATAGCCATGAACCATCTATCTGTAGGCAAGGCTACAGCAGATGGATTCAGTTTCAGTTTTGACAATTCTAGATGCAGGATTACAGATCAAAATGGTGCCCATATTGCTTTGGGTATCAGAGATCAGAGTCTATACAAGTTGACTTATACTCCATCATATTTGGAAGCCAATATAAGCAGCTTAAATGACAAAACACCAATGCTTTGGCACAGGAGATTTGGACACATCAATTTTGATTATTTGCGCAAAATGATCAAAGATCAGCAAATTTCTGGAGTAAAAGTTGATCCCCCAGCTAATTTGGAGTACTGTGAAGCCTGCATATATGGGAAACAAGCCAGACAACCGTTCAAGAGCTCTGGGTTAATCAAAACTAAGAACAAATTAGATCTAATTCACTCAGATCTGTGTGGACCTATGGAAAATTTATCCTTAGGCTGGATGAAGTATATAATCACTTTTATTGATGATTATACAAGATACACATGGGTCTACTTCATGGAGAGAAAGGAAGAAGCTCTGTCTAAGTTCAGGGAGTTTAAAGCCATGGTGGAGAGAGAAACTGGGGAAAAAATCAAGCAAAAAGCTCTGAAAATGGTGGAGAATATACCTCAAAACTCTTCATCCACTTCTGCAAAATTTATGAGATAAAGCAAGAGACTACTGTACCATACTCCCCACAGCAAAATGGAGTAGCAGAACATACTAACAGATCAATAAATGATATGGCAAGATCTATGATCCATGATCAAAAAATTATCCTATGATTCTTGGGCAGAACCAGTTGCCACTGCTGTATACCTTAGAAGTAGGAGTTGTAACATAATACTTTGTGATTCTACTCCATTTGAAGCATGGTATGGGCACAGACCAAGTGCAGAACATCTAAGAATATATGGGTGTACAGCATATGCCAAGAAACTGTCCAGAAATCAGTCAAAATTTGAGCCATAAAGTCTAAAATGCATATTTTTGGGTTACTGCAGTGAGAGTAAGGCATACAGACTCTACAATACCAAAGCAAAGAAGCTAACCAAGTCCAGGTATGTGTTGTCTAATGAACATTCTAAATTTTCACAAAAAATGGTATCAGATGATGACAAGATCTGATCTCAAGTCCACCAATTGTCAGGATCAAATCAGAGCAAAACAATGAAAGTTTTTTCACTCCAGAGGACTCTACAACCGTGGTTCAGCCTGAAGCAGTGCCCAGGAGTATCCCAGAAGTGATCATTCCAGTATCAAATGCCAGGAGATCCAACCAGACAAGAAATAGCTCAAATTACTATATCAATGAGGGTACAAACTTAGCCTTTACCTATTCAGTCCATATTGATGAGCCCCAGACTGTAACAGAGGCCCTAAATAGCCCTCAAACATAGTTTTGGAGATCTGCAATGACTGATGAATATCAAGCCCTGATGGAAAATCAAACTTGGGACTTAGTCAAATTACCAATCAACCAAAATCAAATGGATGCAGAGGGGTCTTCAAGACAAAATACAAGGCTGATGGTACAGTTGAATTATACAAAGCAAGACTTGTGGCCAAAGGATACTCTCAAACAAAAGGACTTGACTATACTGAGACCCTTGCACCAGTAGCCAAGTTTAATTCCATCTGATTAATATTGGCTATTGCAGCCAAATAAAAGTTTTTTATTCATCAAATAGATGTAAAAGCTGCGTTTTTGAATGGAGAACTTGATGAGGACATGTACATGGACAAGCCTGATGCATTTGCTGACCAAAACAACCTCCATTTAGTCTGCAAGCTTAAAAGTCTCTATATGATCTTAAACAATCACCAAGAGCCTGGAACTGCAAGATAGATTCTTATTTGGAATCTTTGAGTTTCAAAAGAAGTAGTGCTGACTACACTATATACTATAAGCCAGATAGAGCAAATTCATTTCTATTAGCTTTATATGTGGATGATCTTATTATAGCCAACAATAGCTTTGTATGAAGATGCAGAGCTATGTTTCACACTCTGTGACCAAGTATAGGCTCACTTGGCCTCTCTGGCACACTATGGCATCATTTGGCACTCATGGCTTGATGTGGCACTATCCAACAGAACAAGTCCATTATGTCAGTAATTAAATGTCCCTCCTTAGTTTAAGTCAGAAAAAGTCTTGTAAGATGGTCAGGTAGGATGTTAAGAAATCTTGGGTAATGAATAGCTGTATATTGATAATCAGGTAAAGTATCAAGCCAGTTAGTAAGCATTGGAATCAGAGTCTTCCAAGTGTGGATATAGACAAGAGCTTGGTGGTCAGTGTAAATGGGAAAAGGGTTACCCCATAGGTACTGGTGAACTTTCTGCAAGAAAAAGACTATAGAAAGTTGCTCCTTCTTGGTGGTGGAGTAGTTTCTCTCAGCAGGCTGTAGGAATCTGTCCTGGAAAGAGATCCAGTGGGGCAGATTCTGGTCTTTATCTGGATAGACAACTGCCCTTAGCCCAACATTAGATGCATCTGTAGCTACAATAAAGGTCTTAGTAAGGTCTGGGTGGAATAGAATGGGTGCTTGTGGTAGCAGTTTCCAGAGCACCTCAAAGGCTTGGTTATGCATGTTTTTCCAGGTAGAGGGAAGATCAGGGATATGGCACAATACATCTAAAGTGGCATTCAACTAGCACATTAGTGGTATGTATTCCATGCAATAGTTGAATACTTCTAGATAATGCTGAAGTTACTTAGCACTAGGGGGTTTTGGCTATTCAGGAATATTGATCAGTTTGAAAGGGTCTAGTTGGATGCCTGCTGGTGTGACTATAGATCCAAGTAGATTGCTGTTGAAGTAAGGAAAACTGCACTTTTCAGCATTGAGAATCAGTCCAGCAGCTGTCAATCTGTTGATTACATCAGCAATATAAGTTGAATGATCAGCATACTTTGTGGAAAATATGATGGCATCATCAACAAATACCAGTGCATATGGTTCATTCATGAGTATTATTGTCATAACTCTCTGGTACTTGCTGGTAAGTGTCTCAAGGTCAAATGGAGTTCCCTAAAACATGCACTACATAGTGTTCCAAGTAAAGGCAAACTTATGCTGATGATCAGGATGGATCCAGAATTGGTAATATGCATCCTTCAAGTCCAACTTGGAGAATACTTTTGCCCCTGATAGTGAGGAAAAGATATCATGGATTCTTGGAATTGGAAATTTATCACCTTGAAGAAGTTTGTTCAGAGGTCTGGGGTCCAAACAGGATCTCTTCAGAGTTAAATTTCCATTTGCACCTTTCTTAGGTTCAAGTAGTAAACGGCCATTGAATGCTGTGTTGCCATGGGCTTGAGTGATAATTCCACTGTTGGCCCACTTCTTGACTACTTCATCAACTAAGTTTTGACATGAATGCAGAATTGGGTATTGCCTTCTCCATGTTGACTCACCAGATGGGGTTTCTAGCATAATAATGGGTTCTGGAATACTGCAGAAACTGTTTCCTGGAATGGCTTGGTTTCTTTGTATGGCTGGCACAATATCTAATTTGACTGATTGAGAATATGCCTGAAAGTTTGGGTTGACTCCTCTTCTTCCGACTGGGTGGGATAATTTGGGAATCTGATATATTTGGGGAGGCTTAGAATTAGTGCTTCCAGGATAAGATATGGTAGTCCACCTATCTGAATGCCAAGTTTGGAAAATGTGTCAAGACCAATGAATACCTGAGGTCCATCTTGAATGTCAATAACTTCCATTTGCTAAGTTATAGTTATTGAACCACAATGTATGCTGATTGGGTTGGTTATACCAATTTTGGGGCTGAGAGGTCCTTGGCTGCAAGTATGATTTTCCTGGTTGCTTTCCTATTTCAATTCACATTCTTTGATTACATTAGGTGATACAATAGAGCTGGATGATCCGGTATCCAGTAGTGCTACATATGATTGGCTGTTGAGATTGAGTGGCACCTCTATGGCTTTTGGCTGCATCATTGGTAGCTTTACCTCTTGAATGGTTGCAATTTTACCTTGAAATTCAAAGAGGTTGTGATAATCTTGAACTGTTAGCTGTTTTTGTAGAATGATCATCTAGGATCTCAGTACTATTGCTGATGGTGTAGAGTTCTTCTCAGGACAGGCAGGTGATCTATGTCCCACCTTTCCACATATAAAGCATTTGCCATCAGCATATGGCTTATCACTTTGGTGTTTTGCTGCTTCTCTGAGGTATTTCTTGACTTATTTGACTGCTTGGTGATGCCTTTGAACTCAATGGTAAAATGATAGCATTTTCCAAGAAGCTGACAATGCATGGTAGCAGTTGACCTCTTCCTGGTCACATGACTGATCACTTTCCTAGTTGTATCTGGATCTTGAGAGGTGTTGCCCAAAGTCTGGCTAAACACTGCAGGCATGGCAATTGCAAGCATACATATCTCTGGGATATAATCATAAGTATGTGCAGGGTTACATGCTTTGCCAATAGCAATATTGCTCTGTAGCTGGTGTCAAAAGCTTGAAAGAAAATGAGCTGTGAGCAACATATTATCAACTCCAGCTAATCTCTTTTGTCTTTGGAATCCATCACAGAAGTTTTACACAGATTCATCCTTTTGAGTTTTAGTTTTCCATACATTGCAGCTCAGATGTGCTATCTTGAGAGGATCATCAAAATGGCTACAAAATAGGTGTTGTGCAATCTTCCACATACAATTCGATGAAATATCCACTTCAACCCAGTCAACATCCTGCATGGTGAGACAGAGAACCAGAAGTCTAGCCCAGCTGGTGTGCAGCTAAGACATGACTAAACTTGTAAAGAAACTCAGTAGGATTCTTTTTGGTATTGACTCCTTCAGCATAAAGAGACAAGGATCCTAGTATAACTACCAAGGCAGTTCTAGAGGGGGATGTAGATCTGGAGGATTGAAAGGCATGACTTTATGGTGGTTGATACAGAGCAAGGCTTGACAGATTTTCAAAGCTGTCAATTATTATTGCCTAATTGTCCAGACCTTTGATAAATATGATTTTATCTTGGTAGCCAGAAATAACTACAAGGAGCTCACCTCTACAACAATTGTTAAATCTTGTCTTGGCAACCTTCAAGTGCTCAAGCATCAAGGTGTTTCTTTCAAGCATGATCTTTCAAGCTGCTCAGTCAGTTCCCCTTGATTTCTCTGGCTTCTGTGAATATGGAAAGACATGGATTGCTTGCTAATCAGAGTATCTTATCAAAGATTGAATGTAATGGAATATAACACAAAATGTGTTGTATCCAAGAGAAAAGTGTAAAAAGCTTCTTCAATAGTTTAACTGAACCTAGGGGACAACTAATTGCAGAATTTTAGAATTGCCAGAGATTGGTGAAAATATTAGCAGGGAGATTCTGGTCTAATCATGGTCTTTTGTATAGCTGGGTTTGGCTACAAAGGCAACAGAGTTGGTTTGCTATGCAGGCAAGGCTTTGTGCTCTTGAGAGTTCTAGATATGCTAGGCTTGATTAGAAACTAGACTGCAATTATTTTATTCTCAATTATACTGAAACACAATCTTAGTTTTGTTGAGAAACACACAAAACCAAAGGATTCAGTACACTGTATTTATACTCTACTGATCAAGATGAATTAGTAAGCTCCAAGAGACTGGATTAATGGAAACCAGTTTGGGTGTTGATAGGGTATATCTCATATATCTAATCACCAGGAAAGGCTTATCAGATTTAGTTAAGGATATAACAACTACCTAAAAGTTGATTAAGTGTGACAGCTAAGAATAGATTTTGAGAAGTAATAAAGTAAACCATTGCAGGGACTAGCTAGAATTAGGTTAGGGAAAATCAGTTAGGTTATATGATTTTCTGACATAGTGAGATTAGCTCAGTTTTTAAATGTTGGTGCACAACACCTCAATGCCCTCATTACTTATGTTTGTGAAAACATGCCACTATTCTAATCACAACATTAGATCATTCCCCAGTAAATGAACTACTTGGCTCTCTGGGCTCCACAAAGTATCCTTGGCATTGTTTTCTACAGGTGTAGTCTCATTAAGAAATGGGATTTAAGATTTTGCTGGCTCCTGTGGGGCACTGTGGCTAGGGGAGATAAGCTCATAATCCATCTGTGAGTGTTTTCTTTAGAGTTGTCACTCTGCATCCCATATTCAGGAGGCTGGGGGAGCCTCTATGCATCACAAACTCACCTGACTCAGTATGCACAAGGTAACAAGTACAGCTTGGTGCTGTGATAAAAGTATTTGTTGTAAGAGTCTTGGAGATATTGGAAGTGATTGGGAGGACAAGTAGATTATTTGGTTCTCACTTAATGATTTATTGAATGTAAAAGTAGTATTTATACTTTTACATGGTCTTGGGATAACAGCACATAGAATAGGTTAAAGAAGGTCCCAAGAACATGTGTGCCAAGATTGGGGCTGTTTGGACAACTTTGAGAATTTTCATGTTTTGGGTGCCTGGTATTTTGGTAAAAATTCAAGTAAATCCCAGCAAGGAATTTAGTCAGTATTCTGTAGGACTTGAAGGTAATGATCTAAGTGACTAAGTTAGGTGAGTATTTAGGTGGAATTACAAACTTTTACAACAGTATTAAGTGTACAGCAAGATAATGTTGGTACAGTAGTGACTAATGAATAGTCAAATGTAACTTGTGCAGCAAGATACTGCCAATGATTGTTGTAATACTTCATATGCTCTCTGCATGCTTCATGGCAGAGAGGCTTGTTCCAATGGCCACTAGGTTTTTTTTGCTTCTTTTAAGACATTGAATCAAAGTAGTTGTCTCTGCGGGGCAAACAGCTTAATACTCAACAATATAACACTATTGTATCCCTCTTTTGTCAATACCCCTGTAAACTTAAGACTATTTTGTATTTGAGACATTGCACTTGCATGAATTTAAGATTCAATGATGACCTGGAATAGTAAGTATAATAAAAAAAGTTGTGGCACTATATATACATATATATGTAGCTCTATTCCCTTTGATTTGACTCACTTCCATATAAATGCTGACAAAAAATAAAGCAAAGTTTCTAGTTCCCAACCAGACCACATTATTGACAGCAACAGAAGAAGTGTTTGACAACAGCTTGCTTTGATATTCAGTGCAACAAGCAGGGCTACAACCAAATATGGCCATGTTGACAGTGTTACCACTGAAGGTAATAATGCAGTCTCCTCAGGCTCCCAGTCAAGTGAGCAAACAAGAATCTCTGTGGAGCTACAAGCTGACCATAATGCTCAGGCAGATGAAAATGCAGAAGTTGCAGTACCTTAGGTTGAAGACTAGCAAGTGACCATCATAAATTCACCACCATCTAAATCAGCATGTTGTTGGCTCATACCAAAGCATAAATGAGACAATTAGATGTAGTGGCCAATAGGCTGAATGCAATGGCCCAGAGAAATCAGGAAATAGTCCAGAGACAGGATGAGCTGATAATACATGCTGAGCAATTGATATCCTAGGTAGATAATGCAAAATCCTTGCTGCAAAGAAGGAGCTCAAGTAGCCTAATATTACATCCAAGAATTGGGTCATTTCCCAATATAACAGCAGCATAACACTAAGCAGTCTTTAAAGCACAACAACAGTGCACAAAGATAAAGCCTACAGAAAAAATATCCCAGCATTGAAGGGAGGGACTATGGTGTATACTGCAGCTTAAAATTAAAAAATATTGAAGATCCATGAGGCTGCTGAGTGCAATGATGAAGAATGGGTCAATATTTGCAAGGTCATTAGAAGTGTAGCAAGGCATTCCCCCAGGGCTGGTGTACCATAGGACCGTCATGAGCCAAAAGCCAAGTAGAATGAGCTCAACATGTTCCATGAGCTTTATCCTGGATTCAAGCAAGCAAACAGATCTTGGGCCTGCATTGAAATATCAAGAAAGTATCTTAAGAGTAGCAGAACTATCAAAGACAGAAGAACAGGAGTGCCATGGCTAAAAACCAGCAGCTTTGTTAAGAGCTTATCACAAGCAGGGCTGAAAGCTTTAAATAAGCAGCAAGGCAGCATCAGGTAGCCTGAAGAGTGCCAGCAAGAGACAGGAAGGCAGAAATAGATGAATCAGTGCCGCATTTATCAACAAGAAAATGTAGTTCAATACAGGAAGCACTCTGTCACAATAACAATGAAGGACTCAACAGTAATAAAAGCCTGTGGCTTCCTCAGGAGTCTATTGCAAGCAGGGCTGATAGTTACAAGCATGTGGCTAAGAAGTATCAGGCTGCTGGGAGAGTGCTGGCAATGGACAAGAAGGCAAAATTAAAAGCTCCAATGCAGCATTCATCAACAAGAAAACAGAGTACCATACAAGAAGCACTTTGTCAAAGTAGCAGTAAACAAATTGGCAGTGATTGAAATAAAGGTAAAGAAAAAAGGTCTACCCAATCCAGAGACAAGGAAGTGTTGGAAAAAGCAGCAGTTCTCACCAATCAACACCATCAGCCCAGAAAATGTTGTAAAAGTTTGTATTCCCACCTAAATATTCATCTAACTTAGTCACTTAGATCATTACCTCCATATCCTAGAAAATACTGACCAAAATTCCATGTTGGGATTTACTTTGAATATTTTCACCAAAATACCAGGTTCCCAGAACATGAAAATTCTCAAAGTTGTCCAGACAGCCCCAAACTTTGCACACATGCTCTTGGGACCTTCCTTAACCTATTCTATGTGTTTGTTATGCCAAGACCATGTAAAAGTATAAATACTACTTTTACATTCAATAAATCATTAAGTGAAAACCACATAATCTACATGTTCTCCCAATCACTTCCAATATCTCCAACACTCTTACAACAGGTTATGAGCCCCATGCTGTCACTCTCTGTAATGTCTACAACTGCTATAACTGAAATTTTTCCCTCTGCTGAAAAGTTGGATGGATCTGACTACCAAGTGTGGAAGGTGAAGATGAAGATGCTGCTACAAGAAAGAGGCCTTTGGGATGTTGTCATGGGAGAAGAATTCCCTCCTGAAAACGTGGGAGAGAAACCCTTGAAGTACCAGAAGAAAGAACAAAGTGCCTTAAATGCATTTGCCTTGATGTTAAAGACAAATTGCTAATTCAATGCTCAAGAGCAAAAACGGCAAAGAATGCCAGGAAAGCATTAGAAGACACCTACCAGTCATGTTCAGCTGCTAAGAAAATGTATCTGAGACAAAAATGTTTTACTACAAATATGCTGCCAGGAGAAGAAATGAAAAATCTAATTAACAGAATTATCCTGCTGGTAGATGAGATGGAATTTGTGGGTGTACCAACTACTGATGAGGATGTGATAGTTACCATCCTGAATAGCCTGACAGACAAGTTTCAGGGCCTTGTATCAGCCATAGAGTCCAGAACTGAATATTTGACCTTAAATTACATATATGGAAGGCTCCTGGATGAAGAATTAAGAAAATCAAGCACCAATAAGAAGGAAGAAGAAAATGCTTTAATGAGCAATGATAGCCAACAAAGGAAGTACCCAAGACCCTACAAAGGCAACAGCAACCTGTTTTGCAACTACTGTAAAAGGAAAGGACACACATCAGACCGATGTCTCAAAAAGAAAGATAATCAGCAAAAGAAGCCTGAATATGGAAATGCTGCAACAACTGAAGATAGACTATTCATATCTGCAATTAATATGACCACAAACAAGGATTCTCAGATGTGGTATACTGACTCTGGAGCTTCTCAACACTTTACACACCAAAAAGAACTTTTTACCCAATATCAAGAAATTCCAATTAAGAAGGTTTTCATGGGTGACAATAGAACACTTGATGCAGTGGGAGAAGGAACTGTCCAAGTAAACCTTAGCAGCAGTGAACAAAGCCATACACTAACCTTTAAATAGGTACTCTTTATACCAGAAATAGCCAAGAACCTATTCTTTGTAAGCAAGGCCACAGCAGAAGGACTCAGTTTCAGTTTTGACAATTCTGGATGCAGGATCACTGAACAAAATGGTACCCATATTGCTTTGGGCATCAGAGATCAGAATCTATACAAGTTGACTTATATTCCATCATATTTGGAGGCCAATATAAGTAACTTAAATGAAGAAACACCAATGCTTTGGCACCAGAGATTTGGGCACATCAATTTTGATTATTTGCTCAAAATGATCAAAGATCAGCAAATTTCTGGAGTAAAAATTGATCCCCCAGCTAATTTGGAGCACTGTGAAGCCTGAATATATGGGAAACAAGCCAGACAACTGCTCAAAAGCTCTGGGTTAATTAAAACTAAGAAAAAATTAGATATAATTCACTCATATCTGTGTGGACCTATGCAAAATTTATCCTTAGGCAGGATGAAGTATTTAATCACTTTTATTGATGATTATACAAGATACACATGGGTCTACTTTATGGAGAGAAAGGAAGAAGCTCTGTCTAAGTTCAGGGAGTTTAAAACCATGGTGGAGAGAGAAACTGGGGAAAAAATCAAGAAAATACACTCTGAGAATGGTGGAGAATATACCTCAAAACTCTTCATCCACTTCTGCAAAGTTCATGGGATAAAGCAAGAGACTACTGTACCATACTCCCCACAACAAAATGGAGTAGCAAAATGTGCTAAAAGATCAATAAATGATATGGCAAGATCTATGATCCATGATCAAAAATTATCCTATGAGTTTTGGGCGGAATCAGTTGCCACTGCTGTATACCTTAAAAATAGGAGTTGGAACAGAATACTTTGTGATTCTACTCCATTTGAAGCATGGTATGGATACAGACCCAGTGCAGAACATCTAAGAATATTTGGGTGTACAGCATATGCCAAAAACCTGGCCGGAGATCATTCAAAATTTGAGCCAAAAAGTGTAAATGCATATTTTTGGGCTACTGCAATGAAAGTAAGGCATACAGACTCTTCAATACCAAAGCAAAGAAGCTGATCAAGTCCAGGGATGTGTTGTTTGATGAAAATTCAAAATTTTCACAAAAAATGACATCAGATGACGACAAAAACTTGATCTCAAGTCCACCAATTGTCAGGATTGAATCAGAGCAAAACAATGAAATTTTTTCACTCCAGAGGACTCTACAACCATGGTTCAGCCAGAATCAGTGCCCAGGAATGTCCCAGAAGTGATCATTCCAGTATCAAATGCCCAGAGACCCAATCAGACAAGAAATAGCCCAAATTACCATATCAATATGGGTACAAACTTAGCCTATGCCTATTCAGTCCATGTTGATGAGCCCCAGACTGTAAAAGAGGCCCAAAATAGCCCTCAGACAGAGTTTTGGAGATCTGCAATGACTGAGGAATATCAGGCCCTGATGGAAAATCAAACTTGGGACTTAGTCAAATTACCAATCAACCAAAAATCAATTGGATGCAGAGGGGTCTTCAAGACAAAATACAAGGCTAATGGTAAAATTGAAGGATACAAAGCACAACTTGTAGCCAAAAGATACTCTCAAACAAAAGGACTTGACTATACTGAGACCTTTACACTGGTAGCCAAGTTTAATTCCATCAGATTAATATTGGCTATTGCAGCCAAATATAAGTTTTTTATTCATCAAATGGATGTGAAAACTGCACTTTGAATGGAGAACTTGATGAGGACGTGTATATGGACCAGCTTGATGGGTTTGTTGACCAAGATAACCCCTATTTGGTCTGCAAGCTTAAAAAGTCGCTATATGGTCTCAAACAATCACCAAGAACCTGGAATTGTAAGATAGATTCTTATTTGGAATCTTTGAGTTTCAAAAGGAGTAATGCTGACTATAGTATATACTATAAGCCAGATAGAGTAAATCCAGTTCTATTAGCTCTATATGTGGATGATCTTATTATAGCTGCCAATAACCTAGAAACATTGGAAGAGACTAAATCCAGCCTATCTAAGGAGTTCAAGATGTCCAATACAGGAGAGCTTAATAGACTTGTTCCATCATTCCAGCTTATCATAGTGCCCAATAGTGCCATAGCATGCCAGATGGTGCCTGATCATGCCACAGAGTGCCAGATGGTGCCATACAGTGCCAATTTGGGATCAAAATTGACATGCATATGACCCTAAAATATCAAATTAAAAACAAGATATACAGCACTCTCTGGCACTATGATCAGTGGCACAATGGAACAAGTCTAATTACTACTTGGGGATTAAGTTTGCCAAAGACAGAAGTACCCAGACAATTACCCTAAGCCAATCCAAGTATATTCAAGATATATTAAAGAAGCACCAAATGGAAGACTGTAAACCGGCAGCTACCCCAATGGAGACAAACCTTAACATGGTCAAAATCCAACCAAATCAAGAGAGCTTGGTGCCATCTGAAAGCCCTGACTTTCATTATCAATCTATGGTTTGTAGTCTGATGTATATCATGCTTGGAACATGTCCAGATATCTCATATTCAGTGGGAGCTGTCAGCCAACATAATCAGAACTATGGATCTGATCATATTTCAGCAGTTAAGCAGATTTTTAGATACCTAAAAGGAACTGCTGATATCTGCTTAAGATACACTTATAAGGATTCAGAACAGGATCTTGTGGGATACTCTGATGCTGATTGGGGACAAAATTTGGAAGACAGAAGATCCACCACAGGATACGCCTTTCTTTACTGTAAAGGAACAATTTCATGGAATTCAAGAAAGCAACCAACCATAGCACTTTCTACCACAGAGGCAGAGTACATGGCAGTCTGTGAAGCTACAAAAGAAGCAATGTGGCTAAGAAAGCTTTTTACAGATTCAGGCCTATGTCAAAAAATTCCTATTACTTTATTTCAAGATAATCAAGGATGTATACAATTAGGTAGAAATCCAACTTTTCATGATAGAACCTGGCACATAGATATTAAACATCATTTCATACGTGAAGCTATAAAGAATAGCTTAGTTAGCTTAGTTTACTGTCCTGCAGATAAAATGATTGCAGACATATTTGCCAAGCCATTAGCTAGAGACAAGTTTGCAAATCTTAGGTCAAAATTAGGACTAGTCAGTATGAACATTTAGCTGAGTGGGAGTATTGTAAAATTTGTATTTCCACCTAAATATTCACCTTGCTTAGTCACTTAGATCATTACCTTCATATCCTAGAGAATACTGACCAAAATTCCTTGTTGGGATTTACTTTGAATATTTTCACCAAAATACCAGGTTCCCAGAACATGAAAATTCTCAAAGTTGTCCAAACAGCCCCAAACTTTGCACACATGCTCTTGGGACCTTCCTTAACCTATTCTATGTGTTTGGTATGCCAAGACCATGTAAAAGTATAAATACTACTTTTACATTCAATAAATCATTAAGTGAAAACCACATAATCTACTTGTTCTCCCGATCACTTCCAATATCTCCAAGGCTCTTACAACAGAACAGACTGGATCTCATCATAGTCAAGAAAAATTACTAACAAGAAAACAGTTGTTTTCTCAAGAGATGGAAGTACTGCCAGTAGAGCTACACTCCAGTGAGGTAGATGTGCTTGCAGAGAAAAGTAATTTGCCAATGACTGCCTCCACATTCTCCTTTGTATATAGAGTGGAGATCCTACTGTAAGACAAAGCCACAATGTCATGAGCTCAAAAGAGTATTACAAAGTGTACCATAGAGTTTTGAAACATAGATAGGCACACCCAGATGCTGCAGTACTTCTTCAAGAGCAGGGCTCAAGAAAATGCACCTGAATATTGCCAGGATTTATTAAAAAGACTGGCCAACAAGGTGCTGAACCTTGCAGTACCAGCTGAGTTCCAGGACATATGCAAATCAGTAAGTGAATATTGGCATAAAGCCATAGGGTTCTGGTCATAGTCATTGAAAAAGAGCATCACAGCAGATATACTTATTGAATGGTGGATTTTGACAGAGTTAGTGATTGAGTGTGGGATTGGGTTTAATGTTAGTACTGGTATAGAAGCTTGCATAGGCTAATACAATTAGCAGTTGAGGTACAACTGAAGCTCCAGCAGAAATAGATCAATTTGCATGCATGAAAAGCAAGAGAATTATATAGGAATTTACTGAGGGTCCAGGATCAGAAAGTGCAAGAATTGACAGAGAACCAATCAAAAGTTACTTATATATTATTTTCCTGAAAAACTTTGACTACTATCCTTGTGAAATCTAGGTTGTAATTATTTTTCCACAATCTTTGCATAGCGTCCTGAAGGGATCAATTCCTCCTAGCTGCAGGACTTCAATTTTGTGATGGCCTTTTGGCAGAATCATTACAATTATTTCTCAAAGGGGGTATGTATGACCATGCCTTTGGCTTAACACTTGATTAATTCTCTTGGATATACTGACGCAGGTACTTGCCTTATATAGATACATCTACTGATCACAAAGCTGAATAACATCTGGGATAACTAATGCTAATAACTAATCAGGGTAAACTTCATATGGGGATAATACTGATAATATGGGCAAAAGAAGAATGGGATAATACTGATAAGATAAAATATGGATAAGTATATCATAATGACTATATGAATAAACTTGTCTGTGGGAGGTATGCTTACCCTACCACATCCACCCCCCACTTGAGCAAAAAAGTTCCCTGAAACTTTTTTAGCTAAACACTGTAAGTTTGGAGAACAAAGTGCTCTCTCAGTCATCCTCAATGAAGCCACCTGTCTTTTCTTGGGATAGAAATCTACATGATGTCATTGATTGGATATTGTTTGAGTCCACACCACAGAAGGTTGCTGTTAGTCCTGGGCTCTCTGAGTATATAGTATACCATGCTGAACCATCTGGGTAGCTCACTGCAGTTGCTCTTGCTTTCACCTCCCATGGTCTTCCAAGAAGTAATTCAAAGTTAGCCTTTGCACAAATGAATACTGGTATCTCTTGGGGTATTCCTTCAATGATGAGAGGGAAGCTGTGAATAATTCCTAAAAG
Organism: Basidiobolus meristosporus CBS 931.73; assembly: GCA_002104905.1. Classification (NCBI taxonomy): domain Eukaryota; kingdom Fungi; phylum Basidiobolomycota; class Basidiobolomycetes; order Basidiobolales; family Basidiobolaceae; genus Basidiobolus; species Basidiobolus meristosporus. The sequence continues at coordinate 51,265 of MCFE01000326.1, read as the reverse complement.
CTTTGATTGCCCTGAGTTTGCATCCTTCATACTCCGATTGATATTGGTGTCTATGGGCAATAGGTCTTTGCATGGTAGTTGTTTCCAAGCCTCCAAAGGCATCACACATATCTCAGATCCACTGTCTATATGACATAGGATTTCTTGATTATGCACAGTTCCTGCAGTTGTTGCAGTTGCCACTGAGTAGTAGTGTTTATGGCTTTGATGCAGCTTACTGGTATCTTTGCTTCCCTGAACTGTCCTGACCTGGTTGCCTTGAGTTGCTTCAATTGGATGCTTTCTTATTCTGATGTGCTCATCCAGAGTCTTTCTTACAGATGGTGATACACTGAGTAGCTCTCCAACCTTGATTGATATGTTGCTTCCTAGTATATGACTTGTCAGAGCCTCTGGGGTACCGTTTTGCTTGACTCTAGGCTGCATGTGGTAGTTGTTGGCCTTGGCAGACTCTTGTAAAATTAATGGGGGTGATGCTTTCTTCTCAATCACAACTTCTGGCTCACATCTTGGTACTTTTGTTGGTGTGCCTGGATTAGCCATTTTTTCAGAATGGTGTCTCTTTGAAGCATAAATTGAAGCTATATGATCTTGGGCTTCTCTGGGGTCCTCATAGTCAAAGTTCAGAACTTCAGCTGGATCAAAGTAGTCAGGATCTTCTTCTTCATGGAGGTGAACCTTTCTTGTATGAGAGGTGACTTGCTTGTAGTGAACTCTCATTCCTCCTTGTCCAAATGCTGTGGATAATTTGTCACCATGCTTACTGACTATGTATCCCTGAGGACTATATAGGACATCACCTGTGGATAGTAATGACTGAAGCACTTGGCAATATCTCTTGGAATGGTAGGCAGAGTAACACCACATGCATGTATATTTGACTACTTTCTCTACTGGCTTCTGACCATATGCTTTGCTGGAAAGTAGCAAAGAGAGTTTCTCTAGTTGCTGTGTCAGCTCCTGAATTTCAGTGCTTTGATTGCTGGGATTAAGTATGTCTTGGCTATCTTGGTTTTGTTCTGGGCTTGAAAGAAGCTTTCTGATTGGTGAGGATTCTGCAGGGGCAAGTAGAATCTGCTTAGCTAACTGAAATGCAGGCAGTGAACTCATAGCTTTCACAGTAGGATTGTTTTCAATCCTTCTCACCAGGCCTTCTGGTAGTGCTCTGAGCAGATAGGCAGATAAAGTCAGATCAGTGATAATGCCTTGGGCTTTCAGTGACTCTCCAATTTGCTCAAGGCCACTCAAGTATTCTTTCAATGGTGGCAGCTTAAACTTGCTATAAGCAAAGTTCTCCAAGTCTTGAAGTGTGTAGTCAACTTGTCTCTCTCCATATTCATCAATCAAGTAGCTCTTCAAGAGGGTCCAATTTGTCAGCAGATCATTTCTTTCATATAATGAGAGCATGATCTCATCAGTGCTGTAGGAGGGCATCTCCTCAGCCATAATGGCCTCAGGTATTTTGTGGGCACTGCAGAAAAGCTCCCACCTCTTGATGAAAGCTTTGACTTTAGTTCCATCAAAGAAAGGGGTTCCTTGCATTCCTGGTAAAGATAGATCCATGGTCTTGATAATTTGTTCTTTCTTAAGTCTTCTAGGGGCAGTTCAGTCAAACCCCCCATGTTGGGTGCCAAATATGTGGTGGTGTAGAGGTACTCCTGGGAGAAGCTACACAACTCAAGGTGTGTGAGGTGTCTGATGGGTGCAATAACCTCTGTGTCTAAACTGCTGGTGTCTTTGTCAATATGTCTCTATGGTAAAAGCTCCTGCTTCTCTAGCTTCCTAGGTGCTCCAAGTGTCTCCAAAGGCCTCTGTGTGTCTTGTGCACTACCCTGAAAAGCTCCTTGATGTCAGGTCTGAGATGTACTGTTGAAGGCAGGTGCAGTGATCAACTGCTAATCAATAAGGTAGAAGTGTTACTGATAGAAGGGATGATTTATTGGTGAGGGATTGCTTTCCCTTAAATACTTTTCCTGATTGCCAAGTGATTACTAATGACAAGGTTCTAGAAGATTCTAGGTATCAGTGGAATTCTTGATGACATCACTATGAGCTAAAAATATGCCAAGAATGTCCTGGAAGGTTCTAAAAGGCACAGCACTCTCAACCAATCAGGAATCAGTAGTTTGAAACCTGTGCAACATAGAAATACCATATATGGTATTGAAATGGTAGGGATGGTAACACAGACCTAGGTCATGTGTCACGGGTACTGACGCGGGTACTTGCCTTATATAGATACATCTACTGATCACAAAGCTGAATAACATCTGGGATAACTAATGCTAATAACTAATTAGGGTAAACTTCATAAGGGGATAATACTGATAATATGGGCAAAAGAAGAATCGGATAATACTGATAAGATAAAATAAGGATAGGTATATCATAATGACTATAAGAATAAACTTGTCTGTGGGAGGTATGTTTACCCTACCACAACGCCAGCTATTAGCTAAATAACTGCTTTTCTAGGCACAATGGATGGTATTGCTGTTGAATGTTTGATTTCTGGGGTATTTATTGCATAACTAACACACACTGTTATCAAATAAACACCAACATTAAAATTTTCATCTTCTCATAGAGAGCATATACAGAAGTCAGTATGCAATTGCAGCAAAGTTGACAAGCTACCAGCTATTTGCCAGAGTATGGAATTACCCAAAAAATGGAGATACAAAAGATAGAGGGAATCTTGTGGCACACAAGCTTTCCACTGGGAGCAAAGCATTTACTCTTCAACAATCCCTATGATAATGACTAAATTATTCATGAGGCATTGAAGCAGTAGTGAAGGACCTGGCAGTGATAAATCTAGCTGCATCAAGCACCTATCACAAGCATGGCTGAGAGCATAAAACAAGTGGCAAAGAAATATTAGATAGCCAGAGGAGTGCTGGTGAAGGATGAATAACCAGAAATGGATGCAAGCCAGAAACCATGAAGGGCAAGAAAAAAGCTGCAGTTAATGCCAGATTGTTGTAAATATTTGCAACTCAACCTGAACGCCTACCTTGCTTAGTCACTTAGATCATCACCTATACACTATAGGGAATACTGAGCAAATATCTAGTCAGGTTATGCTTTGAATATCTTGCTACAATATCAGGTACCTAGAACATGTGATTTTTCAAAGTTGTCCAAACAGCCCCTAACTCTGCAAGCATGCTCTTGAGACCTTTCTAAGCATATCCTTTGAGCTTGTCTTGCTAAAACCATGTAAAGCTATACAATAACTCTTACATTTGATATATCATCAAATCATAACCACATAATCTATTGCTCCTCCCAATTACTTCCAATATCTCCAAGACTCTTGCAGCAAGTTAAGGGCTCTGAGTTGTTGCTCTATGCATTATCTACCCCTGCAATTACTGGAGTTTTCCTCTCCGCTGAAATGCTGTATGGTCCAACTGATAAGCCTGGAAGGGAAATAGGAAGATGATGCAGCAGAAAAGAGGGCTTGAGGATGTTTTTATGGGAGAAAGATGTCCACATTAGAGTGTGAGAGAAGAAGCTTCAAGATACCAGAAGATAGTACAAAGTACTTTTAAGTACATGTGTCTTAATATTAAAGACAGATTGCTAATCCAACACTCATTGGCAAGACAGCAAAGAATGACTGAAAGTCATTAGAAGTCACCTGCCAGTCATGTTCAGCTGATAATATATCATGGACAAAATACTCTTAACTACATAGAAGCTGCCAAGAAATGATATCAAAGTTCAATCAACATAATGATTAACTTGTTTGATAAGATGGAATCTGCAGGTGTACCAATAACAATGAATTATTGTATTGTATTCAAATTAGTTTAGTGCTTGTCCCATGATACACACCCTAATCAATAGTATTAATTAACTACCTGTGAGTTAAAACTAATATAGTTTATTGGGAGTTTGAAATACTAATAAAAATGAGGCTTTCACTAATATCCTCTGTCTTAAGCTCAAATATATGATTGGTCAACTATTGGATCTATCCACTTCAAACAACTTTTCTTTCCAAGAATATAGCTCCTTAATTGGAAACTTTGCCCACCTCTTTAAGCTGAAGGGGTATGGGGGAATGGGTCTCCAAAGGGGTCTGTAGACCCAAACAGAAGCCTCAAGGGGCATCCTTAGAGTGAAGAGGCTTCTTACAGTGGTCCCTAAAGTACACTTTGCACCAAACAAGTGCCTAATGGGGCTTCTTTTAAGTAAAGGAGATGCTTCAAAGGGCCCCCAAAGGAGCATTTTTAGAGTATAAGAGATTCTTAGAGCAACTATTCCAGCAGCAAAGTGGTGGTGCTCTTATAGAGCTTAGATTGGATTCTTTTGAGCTTTCCAGTCTGTTTGGTGATGTATTATAGATCAAAGTCATGTTACTTAATATTGCAAGTGATTAAAGTAAAGCATTGGCTCTTTAAACTTATAGTTGTAGTGAAGATTCTGGAAATAGTGGTTCTCTCTTTATTTTTCAGCTGGGAAAGTCATATATGAGAATTCTGCAGGATCAAAGTTTTTGGGTAATTGCACAAGCAACACACATGACATAAAGCAAAAATTTTCCAGTGGTGCAGAAAATATAGGTGCAGAATCTATTAGGTAATGAATGACTCTATTGCCTAGATCAAGAATTACATACAATCAAGGTTGCCATTATAACCTAGTAATAGTGAGCTAATATGTATGGTTATTGCACTTTTGTAAATATAACTCCTAAAGCACCACTTTGTGTGAGTGGTAATCTGCAACATGTGCTGGCTACTGCATGTTCTGTATGTCATAGTAATCTTGGATGGAATGATGGTCAGGCTCCTGAGCTACTGTCCTTCAATATTGGAAAATCTTGATATTTTAGTTGAGCGGTTCAATGGCAAAATGGCAAAATAACAAAATGAGTGCAACAAAGGTTTTGAGGTAATGGAGTAATGGAATACACTTCATTGCTGCAGAAAATGTGATAATGGCCCTCCTGAATAGCCCTAGAGCAGGCTTTGGAGCCTTATATCAGCCATATAGTCCAGAACTGAACATTTGGCCTTAAATAATATATATGGAATGCTCCAGGATGAGCAATTACAAAAATCAAGTGCCAACAAGCAGGAAGAAAAAATGCTTTAATTATCAAAAAAAGCTATCAGACAAGGTCCTCATGACCCTGTAAAGGCAGAAGCAGCCATTCTTTAAGCCACCCTAAGTGAAAAGAGCACTCATCAGACAGGCACTTTGAAAAAGAGATGATCAGCAGAAAAGGCCCAAGCAAGGCAATGTTGCAACTAACAAATATACCTTCCACATCTGCACTTAGTGTGACCACAAAAATGATTCTAAGAAGTGGTATATTGACTTTGGAGCATCTCAACACTTTGCATGCTAACAAGAACTTCTTGCTCAATATCAAGAAGTTCTATTCAAGCTGTTTTCATGGCTTAAAATAGAGCACTTGAACCATTCAAAGAGGGAACAATCCAAGTGAGGCTCAATAGTACCCTATGAAAAAATAATTTGGTCCTACAGGTAGATACAATGCAGATCAGCAGTCAAGATCCTGCTGCACAACTCAATAGTACCAGTAGCTTGGAATTAATGATCATCTACATGATCTTGCAACAGGATCACAATGGCCCTCAACTAATTTAAAGTCAAAAAAAGTTAAAATATATAACAGTTTTTGTACAGTGTTTTGCAAAAACTGGCATGGCATTGTTGTGGTCTCAGTGTGCTCTGGAGCTATTTGAGCTGTTCTTACCTGCCAGTATATCTAATTGCCTTAAATGGGAAAAAACCTAATGATTATAGATGGCCTCTTTACAGGCCTCTGATAGTACTATATCAGTGGTGTGACAGCCTACAGCTAATTCTGTATAATGCTACCATACTAATTTACCAGATGGTATTTCCTTTTCTACCTCCCCTTGAGCAATTCACATATTGCGCTGTAGAATCACCCCCCCTATTTGTTTACTCACTACTACCTAGGGTATTCCACATATAGCTCAAGGCAAAAAATACTATGACCTCCTACTTCCTAACCTCCACAAACATGTACACCTGCCGCAATGGATATAGTGCTATCACCTTCACTTTACAGCTTTTTAGTGTGATACCTGCAAAATTGCCATATACCTTTTATTGCTGGTTACATATACATCTTGCAAACATATGCTTGGTTCCTGCCACCTCTGTCATGAAGACCTCCTGATTATCCGCAAACAACCTCTTGGCATTTAGCCAATATATTCCTTCTTCCTGTTGGATTCTAGTCCCCCTTATAGGTGCACTCTGGCTCTTGTTTGTGTGAGTTCCTTACTGAATGGTATAGAAATGGGCTTGTGACCAAGAGAAACCTGGCATAGTCTGGTAGAAATTTCCTAATATGAATTAGTTGCTTGTTGCACTCAACCCAACAGTGCATTACTTAACTGAATACTCATGCATTGGGGCTGCTTAGCTTCTGATGTCATATACATAGGTGCCTCCATGTGAACATCTGCCCTCAGTATTTCCAACTCTTCCTGGTAGTCCTCCATTTGCCAACTCATCACATCCCTCACAGATTTGAAGGTAGTATTCTAGATGAGATTGGGATACAGTAGTACCTGCAACTTGACTTGTCTTCCTGTCTCCCCATATCTGCTCCATAGGAAAATCCCAAAAGGTGAAGCAAGGACCCATATTCTTACAGACTAAGCAAGATGGAGTAGCAAATAGATACAGTTGCTGCAGAGATCTATGCATTCTGCTTTAAGTTTGTAGTAGAGCCACTCAAATCTCATCACAAACTCTTGGCACAAATGCTGTAGATGTGTCAAGTTGACATTGGTGATCTGCTTATGGATGAATATTCCTACAATGTTCACATGTGATTCACAATGCTTCCAATGTAGAAATGGCTACAGAAAGCCACTTGAATAAATATGTATCCAGTTCATCTAGTCCTTGCGCTTGTATTGTTGCATACATATATGAATGTTGATTGAAGCCCACAAGAGGCACTTAAGGTAGCGGATGCTGTGTGATATCTTGCAATTCTTTGAAATTTCTCCAGTATCTGAAAGGGCTCATTTAGTTTGAAATGTCTCCTGAGCAACTTGGTTAGCAGCATAGGCATATTGTTAAAAAGCAAATGCATTACTCTCAGTGGAAAGCTTTTGTTCTTACAGATACCCTCTATCTTAGGTATCTCTGATCTCCAATTAATACCATAATCCAAGCAATGACTTATAGCCTGCCAACTTTGCTGCAACTGCATGCTGACATTGGTATGTTCTCTTTGTGGAAAGATATGTGCTTGGTGTTGGTGTTTGGGTAACAACAATGTGTGAGAGTTATGGAGTAAGTCTCCTGGACCTCACATATGTGACAGCAATACTTTCCATTGTGCCAAGAAAAGCATTGCTGCTGATGGCTTGGGTATCTCCAATGCAAATAATAATTTGCACATTGACATGACAGCCATTTAATGCTATCCTGCTAGAAAGCATACAGAATTCATCCAGCAATGGATACAGCTAGCTATCCAGGTTAGACAGTGGCTTAGACCCAGATAACATTGAAACTACCAATATATTTCTGCTTAGATACCATAAGATAGGTGGCAGATTCAGGCTGATAAGAATTAGTGGCCAGCAGGATCCACTGGTAGAGTACTTGTTTAATAAGAAATTATTATGTGTCAAGGCAAAGGGATTGTCATACATACCTTAAAACTAGCCCTTGCTTCCTAGCTGTTTGTAATGTTTGCCATCAAGTGCGTCCAACATGTTTGCACTTGATTGATACTGAGTGTGAGACTTTATAGCTTCACAATATTTGTCAGACTGCATGAGCTTGTTTAGACTTGGTATTACTGGAATATATCTGGAGTGCACAACAGTTGTCCATTTAAACCATGTGCATGGTAAGTTGCATCCTGGGATGATTTTAGCAAGAGGTAGTGGCAAATCCTCAAAGCCCCCATTACAGATATTAACAGGAACATGTAACTTCTCAAGCCACAACATCACATTATTCACCATAGATGGATTACTGGGCTCACCTGACTCCATAAAGTATCCTTCGCATTTTTCTTTAGCAGGTGTTGTCTCATTGCACAACAGGATTTTGCCAGGCTCATGCAGGGTACTATTGGTAGAGACAATAGGCTCACAGTCCATCAGTGATCCTGCTTCTTCAGAGCTATTGCTCTGTGTACCATATTCAGAAGGCTGGGGTGAGCTTAAAGGTGTCACAAACTCACCTGACTCAGTTTGCGCAAGGGGGCAAGTGCATCTGGGTACCACTTAGAAGTATCATGTGACAGCAAGATATTGTTGGTATGGTAGTGGCTGCTGAATAGTCAAATATGACTTGTGTTGCAGAAACTGGCTGTGACCCTTGTGATACTTTTCTATGCTGTCTTCATGCTTCAAGGGTGCAAGGCTTGCTACCATAGCCACATGGTCTTTTTCTCCTGTTGTATGGTGTTGAATCAAAGTAACCTTGACCATGGGTATAACAGTTTGACACTCAACAATGTACCACTATTATATCACTACTTTGTCAATACTCATGTGAATTTAAGACAGCCTTGTATTTGTCACAATGCACCAACATAAATATAAGATTCAGTGATGACCCACCAAAGTAAGCATTATAGTAAATTTGAGGCACCACATACAGATGAATATGTGACACCATTTCCCTTTGGTTTGACTCACTTCCATTTGTATGCCACCAAAAAATAAAGCAGAGCTGTCTGGTTCTCAGCCAGACTCTACCACTGACAACAGCAGAAGAACGGTTGGACAGCAGCTGGCGAAGAAACTCAGTGCAACAAGTAGGGCTACAACCAAAAAGGTCCTGAGGACAGTATCCCCACTGAAGGAAATACTGCTGACTCCTTAGGCTCTCAGTCAAGTAGGCAATTAGGAATCTCTGCAGAGCCGCAAGCTAACCAGAATGCTGAGGCAGATAATAATGTAGCAATAGCAGTCCCTTCAGTTGAAGACAAGCAAGTGGCCATCATAACATCAGCACCAACTGAATCAGGAAGTATGTTGTTAGCCTATACCAAAGCATTAATGAGGCAAATTGGTACAGTTGCTGATAGGATAGATGCAATGGCCCAGAGAAAGCAGGAACTCAGGATGTTGAACATCACAGCCAGGAACTGAGCCATTTCCAATGTAAGCGCAGAAAAACATCATACAGTCTTTGAAATATAACAACAGTGCCCAAAGTCTAAGACAACACAAGATAAATCCCACAGAAAAACTTATCACAGCAAGGGATGGAGAAAATGAAGTATTTGTACTTAAGCCTAAAAATCAAAAAACATTAAAGATTTGCAAAGCTGCTGAGTGCAATAATGAAGAGTGGGCTAATATTCAAGATGCTAATAGAAGTGTAGCACACCACAACCTTAAGGCTGGTATACCATGGGACCATCAGGAACTCTAGGCCAAGTACAATGCACTTGACTTGCTCCATCTGCATTGTTCTGGATTAAAAACAGGCAAACAGATTTTGGGCCGGCATTAGTATGCTACCAAAATATCTCAAGAATAGCAGATACTATCCAAGGCAAAAGTACAAGGGTGCAATGGCTAAAAGCAAGTGGCTTCCTCAAGTGCCAGTTATAAGCATGGTCAAAAGCTCCAAACAAGTTTCAAAGATACATCAGGTAGCTGGAAGAGTGCAATATGGGAAAAGCAGGCATATACAGATACCTCAGCACAGCATTTTCCAAGGAATAAGTGTAGTATATTAAAAAAGCACTTTGCCAAAATAGTAGTGAAGGACCTAGCAGTGATATAAACAAGTGGCTACCTCAGGTGCTCACCACAGTATGGGCTGAGAGCTTGAAACAAGCAGAAAAGAAGCATCTGGTTGCCTGCAGAGTGCCAGCAAAGGACAAGCAGGCCAAACCATACCATCAGTGCAGTATATATGAAGGAGAAAACATTGTTCAATACAAGAAGAACTCAGACAAAGCAGTAGTGAAAGACCTGACAGAGATAACAGAAAGGAAAAAGAGAGAAACATCTACACACTCCAGAGACAGGGTAGTGCTAGAAAAAGCTGCAGTTCTTGCAAATAGCACTGTAAGCCTTTAACAGACTGAATCTTATCAAGAGCAGTACTCAAGAAAAAGCACTTGGCTATTGCAATGATTAATTGCAAAAACTGGCAGATGAGGGGATATACCTTACAGTTCTGGGTGAAAACCAGGCTGTATGGGAACCAGTGAATGAATAGTGGCATAAAGCTGCTGATTTCTTACCAAAGTCTTGGAAACAGAGCATCACAGCAGAGATACTTCTTAAGCAGTGGATTTTAATGGAGTTACTTGTTGTGTTTGAGGCTGGACTTTATGCTAGTATAGGGTATAGGGACTTGTTGAGGTCAAAACAGTTGGCAATTGTGGCACAGCTGAAGTTTTAACAAAAATATCACAGATTGTAAGCATAATAAGAAAGAGAAACAGTTGGGTCAGGAAGTAAGGAGTGTGAAAAGGAGACAATAGCCACTCAAAGCATGCAGATGTAGGAGGTGATAGTGTATCTGTTGAAATTCAAGAAGTGACTTGATTATATGGGACTTATCAAAAAACAGTCATTATAGTTGAACTGTGGTTTATCATAAACAGGATCTGTTTTTATACCTTTGTGGAAGTAATAGAGCCTAGACACTTAATAAGGTAGGTTTGTCAACATTCAGGAGCTTTCTGCAACAGTTTCAGGGTTAGCACATAACATTTGGTAATAAGTGTTAATATGATCTTGACTATAGGGGAATAATCATGGGAGCATGGATCTGAAGAAACCAGCAAGGTTAGGGCATCATATTAGTTCTACAATGACCAAGACTGACCTAGATTTGTTAAATGAGCTTTTAGCTGCTGAATGATACCAAATAGTCCAATACTCCAACCTTCCCCCTCAGCCAAATAGTTTCTTAATCCTAATTCCTCTCTGATATTCTCAAGGTGTGGTCTAACTAGTGGTTTTGTCAATATATCTGTTACCATTTTGTCAGTTGGACAGCAAACTAACTCTATTAGGTGATTTTCTATGTCTTCCCTCACAAAGTGGTGTCCTATATCTATGTGCATAGTTCTGGCATCATTAGTAGGATTCCTAGCTGATGAAATACAACTGTGATTATCTTTGTATATACATCTTAGCTCACCTGAATTAAAGCCCAAGTCTTAGAATAATTTCTGTAGCCATATAGCATCCTTAGTTGCTTGGCAAGCAGCCATATATTCAGCTTGAGTTGCAGATAGGGCTACACTTGATTGTTTTTTGCAATTCCAAGTAATAATTGTGCCAGCATAAAGAAATACATACCTAATAGCAGAGTATCCATCAGTCAGATCCCTACCCCAATCTGAATCACTATAATCATCAAATATTTGCCTATTACCTGCTCCAGAGTATTGCAGTACCATACTTAAGGAACCTTGTAGATATCCTAACATCCACCTAACTACTGTGATTTGATCTGACTGATAATTCTGCATGAGTAGACTGACTATTCTAACAGCCACTGCAATATCTGGACATGTAGACACCATCATGTACATCAGGTTACCAACCAATGATTGATAGGGATAGTTTTGGTCTATATTTGAGATATTTTCATCTAAAGCTGACTGAAATTTGCTCAATTTTTATTAATGCTCATAGGGATAGTTACAGGTTTGCAAATATCCATTCTGAAGCATCTAAGACTATCCCTGAAATACTCAGACTGATTCAGCACAATTTTCTGTGTAGGTGTTTCAAATTTCATTTCAATTCCAGGAAAATAGCTCAGTTTTCCATGATCTCTCATCTCAGACTTACTGATGTGATCTGATTTTGTCTAATTCTAATTGAAGGGGTACTTCTTCTTTGCAGTGACTGAGTTGAGGGCTATGTAGTCAATGATCATGCTAAGTGTTCCATCCTTCTGTTTTATAATGATGACTGGTGCTCCCTGAGTTGACTTACTTGGTATGATATATCCTTTCTCCGATGACTGATTTATTTTCTCTTCATCTCTTCCAATTCCAATGGACTCATTCTGTAAGGTGTCTTGCTCACTGGAGAGCAATCTCCTGTGTCAATGGCATGATCCACATCTCTGATTGGTACTAGGCTTACAACTCATCCGGAAATATGTCTGATAATTCCTTGAAAAAAGCCTGGACCTTCTGGGGTGCTGGAGTAAAGGTATCCTTTTGCGGTTATCTTGATCTTGTAGACTTGTTGCCATATAGTAGCATTGGGACTTTTCATTGCCTGTTCTAGATTCTGAGGTTTTGCACATTAGGCAAAATAAGCTTCTTCATGGTCATTGGATGTCTGCCACCAGGATCCAGGGGCATTTCTTATCCTGATAGATTGCCCAACTGGAGTAATCTGCTCTGATCTGGAACTGGCAGAAATATCTTCTGTATGTGGCAGAATTGAGTACATATCTTGATCATCAGAGTTAATTGCATCATTAGGCAGCCGGCCAATGATTTCTGTGACCTTCTGATCTGAATTCTCCTCAGATACAATGTCCCTGCTCTAGATCAGCTACTGAATTTAGCCTTTATACACTCAATACCCTTTAGTATCATCACAATAACCAAGAAAGATCCCTTTTCTACTCTTTGGTTCCAGCTTTGAGCATGTTTTGTCAGAGATGTGATAAAAGACATCACTGCCAAAGATCCAGAGGTGCTGGAGGTCTGGGTTTTAACCTGTATTCTTTTTAAAGGGTGTAGAATCCTGTAGTGCTATTGGTGGCCATCTATTCTTGATGTATACTACAGTAGCAATGGACTCAGCCCAATATTAGTGGTCTATTCCCTTCTCATTTAGCATAGATCTTCCTGTCTCTATTATTGCTCTATTTGCACATTCTGCTACCCCACTTTGCTGTGGCATATGTGGAACAGTGGTGTGCTGAATTATACCAGTAGATGTGTAGTACTTTGCAAACTTCTTTGACCAGTACTCCCCTCCATTGTCACTTTTAGGTATGCTCAATTTACACCCAGTTTGTCTTTCAGCCATGTTCTTGAAGTGTTTAAATGTCTCTAAAGTCTCATCCTTTATGTTGGGGAAGTACATCTATGAATATCTTGTCTTGTCATCAATAAACATCATAAAGTATCTCTTGACTCCAAAGGACAGTGTTCCCCTGGGCCCACATATGTCTGATTGTACAATAGTCAATATTTAGGTGGTGTTGATGCCTCCTGAGCTCCTGAAGCATTGCCTAGCTTGTTTGCCATATGAACATCTATTACAGACACCCTTTTGATCAGAATTGAGTAACTTAGGCCTAAAAAAGCTCATTTTGAATCAATTGGCTCATTTTCTACTCCCCAATGTGTCTTTGCCTCCTATGCCACATCTTCCAGTTAGTTTCATCAGTTTCAGCAATGTAGGCATACTTAGATACAATGATCTGGCATTGTAACTTGTAAATAATATAAACTCTGAACCCTAAAGCTAGTTTTTGTCCATTTTCACTCAATATTGAGCAGTTCAGCTTAGTAAAAGCAAATTTCAGTCCCTGAGTAGTTGCTTTACTGACTGGGGGTAGGTTCTTAGCTATTCCATGGATGTAGAGTACGTCAGTCAGCTTAGCTGCTGTAGCCCCTGAGATATCACTCATATTTAGTAGTATAGACCCATTGGCGGTAGCTTCCAGTGCAGGGTTGTCTCCCAGATAAACCTTTCTTATGGGAATAGTCTTTGAGTTGCTGATCCACTCCTTTATACTACAAATATGCTGTGATGCTCCAGAGTCAATATACCAATCATTACTTTGGTTACTTGCACTCACCTGTACAGTTTTAAATAACTGTTCATCAGTAGTTATATGGTTTGCCTGCTCTATTTTCTGTTTTTTGTTTACTTGTTTCTTCTTGCATTCTCTTGCCCAGTGTCCTGGCTTCTTACAGTAGCTACAGCAACCAGGTTTTCTTTGGCTTTGTTGCTTCCCCTTCTTTTCTGTGTGCCTCTCTGAGCTGAATGAAGCAATGTATTCAATTTTTTCTGCTTGAGCATTATGTCTGAGTTCTTCATGGAGAAGTCTTCATTTGACATAGTCTAAAGTCAAATTATCTTCTCTGATTTTGAAAGAAGGTATGAGTGGCTCCTACTTGTCTGGTAGGCTGCAAAGCAGAGAGTGTATATTCTTTTCATCTTCTACTCCAGCATTAATACTGTAAAGTTCTTCTGCAGAGGCCTCCAATCTGGTAATGAGTTGTGGCATGTTATCATCTGGCTTCTTCCTGATGTTGAAGAACTTTTGTTTTAGATAAAGCTTGCTTGATACTGATTTTGCTCCAAAGATCTTCTCTAAGGAATCCCATGCTGCTTTTGCAGTATTTGAAGCAAGGATTTGTCCAATGAAGGAATCTTGCACACTGATACTTGAAACTTCTCCACTTCTTCTGCTGTTCCTTTGGGCTCAACTTCATTTCCTGTTACTATATTGCAAAGCTTTCTTTCCTTAAGGTGGACTTGCATCTTGATTCTCCAAAGTCTGTAGTTCTTCTAATTAGACCTCTCCATTACAGGTAAGATGTTTGAATTGTTCTGCTTGCTAGTAGAAGTCATCTTTAGAATAGGTTAAGGCAATTGGAGCTCATAACCTGTTGCAATTTAAGTAGTGATTTGGATAAAAGGAACTAACCAACATACAGTGATATTGGTTAAAATGTTGTTTATTCATAAAGAGGATTAGTATTTATACCTTTGTTGAAGTAATACAGCTGTAACACCAAGTAAGGTGGGTTTCTTAACATTCAGGTGCATTCTGTAACAGCTTCAGGGTTAGTATATAATGTTTGGTAGAAAGGGTTAACTTGATCCTCATTAAAGGGGGATAATTATAAGATCTTAGATGTAAAAAACTGGCAAAGTTGGAGCTGCAAATAAGTAATGCAGTGACCAAGACTAGTCTAGAACTGTTAAGTAAGTTTTTAGATGATGAATGATACCAAACAGTCCAATATTTCAGCTGGTTCTTCATGGAGAAGTCTTTCTTTGACATAGCCTAAAGTCTAATTGTCTTCACTGCTTTCAAAAGAAAGTATGAGTGGCTCATACTTGTCTGATAAGCTGCAAAGCAGACAGAGTATCTTTTCTTCATCATTTATACCAGCATTACTACTGTGTTACAAGTCCTGGTATAAGAGTTGTAGAGGAGTAGTGAGTTTAGGTAATATTATATTCACCAAATCTTGAACTCAGCTTTATTGAGGTTCCAGCAGCTCCTTATATATATTTTACCAGATTAATTGCTGACTAATTGTATTTCCTAATGTAGGCTGTGGTGGATGACTCATTTGGCTGCATCATCATCACCCAATAAGATTCTACTTAATATACTTATTTCTGTCTGATAAGAATCTGCCGGTTCATTTGCTGACTAATTCTACTGACTTGATAGATAATACTGATCAACTGATAAGCTAAACATGTAACTAATTGATCTGACTAAAAACTGATCTAATTTGAACATTCAAGCGGCAGATCATAATATTCTCCCCTACTAAAGTTGAGAGGGTTCTCCCAAATCTCTTTTCTTGTGATACCAATATCTTGATGGCTCAGTATTATCAGCAAGTCTTGCAAGCTTGAGTCTGTCCCTATGCACCAAGTCTTCCTGGATATTGCCTTGTTTGTCCACTAGTTGGTAAGCTGCAAATGGACATTTTCTGATGATCTTGAATGGAATTGTCCATTGTGGCTTAAACTTCTTCCAAGTGTGGTTTCTTAGCAAAAAAAGTTCCCAACTGTCAATGCTTCTGGTGCTATAGTCTTATCAAATCTCTACCTCATCTTTTCTGTGCTTTGAGATACTTTGTTCTGTGCCTCTTGACAACTTTGTTCCAGTTGCTGGTGTCTACTTGGCTGACTGAGTTCATCTTCTAAGGTGTTGGTAAGCTTTGGTTGTATGAGATCTCCTGGAATCCTTGGTTCACATCCTTACACTAAGCAAAATGGCAATTGCTAGGTGGTGTTGTGTACTATGACTCTGCATGCAAAGTGTGCTTGGTCTTTATACTCATCCTATTTATTGACAACTCCATTTGCATACTTGGAGAGCATTTTTCCAAATAATCCATTAAGCCATTCAGTCACTCTATTAGTTCTGGGGTGACATGCCAAGGTTTTCAAGTGTTTGATATGCTGCATTTCCAGGTAAGCTCTCAATGTCTTTGCCATAAAGTTTGCACCTCTATCATATAGAATCTCTACAGGGCATCCAAATTTCATAAGGATCTCATGATAGATGAAACTTGCAACTTCTTGTTCACTGGCTATAGGCACAGCTTTAGTCACCGGCCATTTAGTGGCATGGTCATTTGCTACAATGCTCCAATGATTGCATTTCCTGGTGATTGGCAGTCTTCCAAATAAAGTCAATTCCCCATATTTCAAATGGTCTTACAGGCTCCAAGGGAAAGAGTTCAGCAATTTTCTGTGGTTGGTCTTGGTTGATTTGGCAATTTGGGCATGTTTTCACTAGCTTCTCATGTCATGTTTCATTCTACATAAGGGCATTAGGGCAACAGGTAATAGGGCTTCCATCAATAATTTAGTAGTGTGTTTCATCCTGTACTCAAATTTGCTGGCTTCATCCCAGATTATCTTCTTGATATCTTCATCCACCTCATTGGGAATGGCTTAGTCCTCCAAGTACTTTGGTAATAGGCTAGGCCAATCTGATTCATGGACCAAGTTGAGTTATGCAACTTGTTCCAATCCTGATAAGGCATCAGCAACCATGTTTTTTTTTCCAGGGCAGTAGATAATCTCCAGATCAAATTGCTGAATGTACTCACTCCATCTTATCATTCTTCTAGAGAGTACCTTCCAAGTAAGTATATACTTGAGGGAGGCATGATGAGTCCTCACAGTACATTTGACTCCTTCAATATAGCATCTCCATGTCTTCCAGCAGTGTATTATAGCAAGCAACTCCTTCTCATGCACTGGATAGTTTTGTTCAGCTGAGTTCAGATTCTTGGATTCAAAGGCAACTGGGTAGTTCTTTTCTTTGTGTTCTTAGCTAAACACTCCACCAATTGCATACTCTGAAGCATCTGTGCACAGAGTAAGCTCTTTTCTGAAGTCAGTTATTCTTGAGGTTGGCAGCTTAGCAAGCTCATTCTTGAGCATCTGGAGGGCAGTCTTGTAAGCTATGTCCCACTTTTAGGTATTGTCTTTCTTGAGGATACCGGTTGAACTGGCTGCAATACTTGCAAAGGACTTGACAAATCTACAATAATAGGAAACCAATCCAGGGAATGATCTGAGCTCTGCTATGCTATGGGGCTGCTTGAGATCCTTGATAACCTCAACCTTGTTAGGGTCTAAGGTTACTCCTGTGCTAGTCACTATGTGTCCCAGATGTTCAGTGTGTTCCTTGAAGAATTTACACTTGGGTAGCTTGCCATAAAGCTTGTTCTCTCTTAGCTTCTTCAAGACCTTTTCAATGTGCACCAAGTGATCCTCTTCTGTCTTGCTGTATATCAATATATCATCTAGGTAGATTATCACAAACTTGTCTAAGTACTCCTGGAAGACAGTCAGCGTCAGGGTTATGAATGTTGTAGGCGCATTGGTGAGGTTGAAAGTCATGACTAAGCACTTGTATGTCCATATCTAGTCCTGAATACTGTCTTAGGAATGTCTTCTGGCTTCACCCTAAGCTGGTTGTATCCTGACATGAGGTCAATCTTGCTGAATATAGTGGCTCAATTGAGTTGATTCAAAAGTTCATCAATCCAAGGTATGGGTACTCATTCCTCATGGTAACTGAGTTGAGGGCTCTGTGGTCAATGCACATCCCAAATGTTCAAATCCTGTGCTTCACCAAAAGTACTGGTGCTCCCCAAGGTGACTTGCTTGGTCTGATATATCCTTGGTCCAGTAACTGATCTATTTGTCTCTTCATCTCTTCCAACTCCAAAGGACTCATTCTGCAAGGTGTCTTACTCACTGGAAGACTATCTCCTGTTTTAATGGCATTATGCTGGTCTCTAACTAGTGGTAGGCTTACAAGCGTATCAGAAATACGTCTGAATATTCCTTTAAAAGAGTCTGGACCTTGTGGGGTACTGGACTAGTGGAATCCTACTGTAATACTGCTATGAGGAACATCTAGGTGCCTTTTCTTAGTGCGCAACAGAACTGTGTCTTGCTAAGTTCACTTGTTTCACACATGCTGGAATTGTCCAAGTTAAAATCCAGTCTGGCAGGTAATAGCTCATAGGTCTTGTTGTCCTTCTGGATCTGAGTATCATGGGTTCTCCAGTTGAATGATTCATTACAACAAAATAGCCAGGTTTTCCCAAGAACAAGGTTAAACTTGGGTTTCCCAAATATATAGGCCTTTAGATCTTCATCATAGTCATTGATCTTCATCCTAACTAGCTGAGTAATACGGTTGATTATGTGAGAGTTCACATCAGCTGTTGAGATTGAAGTTGATTTGGTGGGTTCCAAGTTGATTCTAGCTTTCAAAGCAAATTGCTCTGACATGTACTCATGCATTGCTTCAGAGTCAATGATGATCTTGGCAGGCACTCCATTGATTACTCCATTCAAGTATAATAGCTTTCCTGAGTTTGAGGTTATCTGGAATAGGTAGTCTTCTATAATATGGAAGGTGAGTTCTGAGTCTTCTTCAAGCTCATCCTCCATGTGACTATGCTCCAGGGCCTCAATATGGTTAAAGGTACTGAATGGCTGGTGTCCATTTCTTCTCTGAGTCCAACACAAACTCATCCCAGGTAGATATTGTAGAGCATCCCATCATTGTGGCTGACCTGATACTGTTGTGGTACCACTGTAAAGCTGTATCTGCCAGGTAAAAGGCTGCATAATGTAACTTGTTCTCTAGAGCAACTCCCTTAGCCTTGAAAGCTTCTTCAATATGGAAGCACCAATTTGCAGGTTTTCATTGACTCTACCATGGTACCAGTTGACCTTGACACTAAAGTAGTTCTTAACAGGGTTTTGCTGGCTTTGGGCAATGGTAGTCCTTCCTTGTTGCTGCTGGGTCAGGATTTGTTGCATAGCATTGTTGCATTTTTGATTTTTGGACAACTTGAGAGAGGCTACTTCTTTCTTCATGAGAGATGTTTCTGGTTATTGCTTCTACCAATGTTATAAGTATTGGTATAAGAGTTGTAGAGGAATAGGGAGTTTAGCTAGTATTGTATTCACTAAAACTTGAACTGATCATTATTGAGATTCCAGCAGCTCCTTATATACATTTTGCCAGATCAATTGCTCACTAATTGTATTTCCTAATGTAGGCTGTGGCTGATGACTCATTTGAATGCATCATCATCACCCAATAAGATCCAACCTAATATATCTGTTTCTGTCTGATAAGGATATGCTGATTCATTTGCTGACCAATGCTACCAATTGACAGATAATACTGATATACTTATAACCTAAACATTTAACTAATTGATCTGACTAAAAATTGATCTAACTTAAACATTCAAGCAGCAGATCATAACAGCACACCTTATGGGGGCCTTTTGGATTGGTAAAACTTTCAGGTTGCTCTGTATATATAGTTTCTTGCAAATCCCCATTTAGAAAGGCTGTTTTGACATCCATTTGGTGTAGATCTAGATTGTGCACAGCTGTCAGGGCTAGAACTGTCCTAATGGAGTTAAACTTGGCAACCAGAGCAAATGTTTCCTCAAAGTCTAACCCCTAGATCTTGGAATAGCCTTTAGCCACCAATCTAGCCTTGTACTTATCAATGGCACCATTTGAGGTTATCTTGATCTTGTACACCCATCTATATCCTAGTGGCTCTCTCCCATTTGCTAAATCCACCAGTTCACATGTTTTTCACTTGATCAGTGATTGGTACTCCTCCTGCATGGCTTGTTGCCACAAAGTAGCATCTGAACTTTGCATTGCCTCTTCCAGATTCTGAGGCTTGGTACATAAGGCAAGACAAGCATCTTCATGATCATTGGATATCTGCCACCAGGATCCAAGGGCATTTCTTTTTGTGGTAGATCTCCTAACTGAAATAATCTGCTCTGATCTGGAACTGGTAGAATTATCATCCGTATCTGGCTGAATTAGGTAAGTATCTTCTTCATTAGTGTTGATTGCATCATCAGGTAGCTGGCCAATGATTTCAGTGGCTTTGTGATCTGAATTCTCCTCAGATGCAATGTCCCTGCTCTTGATCAGCTTCTGAATTTTGTTATCATACACTCTACACCCTTTAATATCCTCACAATACCCCAGAAAGATCCCTTTCCTACCCTTTGGTTCCAACTTTAAGCATTTTTTGTCAGGGATGTGATAAAAAACAGCACTGCCAAAGATCTTGAGATGCTGCATATCTGGTTTTTTGCCTGTATATGTGTCAAAGGGTGTAGAATCATGTAATGCTGCTGTTGGGCATGTATGCTTGATGTATACCATGGTAGCAACAGATGGAGCCCAAAACTTGAAGTCCATTCCCTTATAATGTAGCATAGATCTTCCCATCTCTACTATTGTTCTATTTGCACATTTGCCTACTCCATTTTGCTGTGGAGTATGAGGAACTGTGGTTTGTTGAAGTATACCAGTAGATGAGCAGTATTTTGCAAACTCCTTTGAACAGTGCTCTCCTCCATCTTCACTTTGTAGTACCTTCAATTTACACCCTATTTGTGTTTCTGCCATTTTTGAAGTGCTTACACATATCTAAAGCTTTATCCTTTACTTTGAGGAAGTGCACCCATGTGTATCTTGTTTTGTCATCAGTAAACGTCATGGAGTATCTCTTGGCTCTAAAGAACAGTGTTCTCATAGGGCCACATATGTCTGAGTGCACAATAGCAAGCATTTTGGTGGTATTGATGCCTACTGAGCTCTTAAAATGTTGCCTAGCATGTTTGCCATATGAACATCCCTTACAAACATTCAATTTGATCAGAATTGAGTATTGTAGGCCCAAAACAAGCTGATTATTCACCAATTGGCTCATTCTTTGTTCCCCAATGTGTCCTAGCCTCCTGTGCCACGTCTCCTAGAGGGTTTCATCAATTTCAGCAATGTTGACATACACAGGTACAATGATCTTGCATTGCAACTTGTGTATAATGTGATCTCTGATTCCCAAAGCTGATTTTTGTCCATTTTCACTCAATGTTGAGCAGCTCATCTTAGTAAAAACAAAATTCAGGCACTGAGCAGTTGCTTTACTGACTGAGAGTAGGTTCTTAGCTATTCCAGGTACATAGAGTATGTCAGTCAGTCTTGCTGTTGTTTCCCCTGAGCTATTGCTCATATTTAGTTGTATAGACCCACTGGCAGTAGCTTCCGGAGCAGAGTTATCTCCCAAATAAACCTTTTTTACGGGAATTGTCTTGAAGTTGCTGAACAACTCCTTTATATTACAAATATGGTGCGATGCTCTGGAGTGAATATACCATTCCTTACTTTGGTTACTTGCACTCTCTTGTATGGTTATAAATAACTGTTCAACAGTAGTTATATGGTTTGCCTGCTCTAGTTTTGGTTTTATGTCTGCTTGTTTCTTCTTGCATTCTCTTGCCCAGTGTCCTGGCTTTTTACAGTAGTTACAGCAACCTGGTTTTCATTGATTTTGTTGCTTTCTCTTCTTTCTGAATGCCTTTCTGAGCTGAATAAATGCATTATCTTCAATTTTCTTTGTTTGATCAATACATCTGAGTTTTTCATGGAGAAATCTTCCTTTGACATAGTCCAAAGTCAAATTGTCTTTTCTGCTTTGAAAAGAAAGTATGAGTGGCTCATACTTGTCTGGTTGGCTGAAAGCAGAGAGAATATCTTTTCTGCATCATCTACACCAGCATTAAAACTGTAAAGTTCTTCCTCAAGTGTCTCCATTCTGGTAATGAGTTGTAGCATGTCATCATTTGGCTTCTTCCTCATGTTAAAGAACTTTTCATTTAAATACAGCTTGCTTGATACTGTCCTTGCTTTAAATATCTTCTCTAAGGATTCCCTTGCTGCTTTGGCAGTGTTTGAGGCATGGATTTGTCCAATGAAGATATCTTGCACATTGATACATATGGCATTAACGGTCTTTCCCTCCTTCTCTTGAGACTTTTCCACTTCTTAGGCTGTACCTTTGGACTCAACTTCTTTTCCTGTTACCATATTCCAAAGCTTCCTTTCTTCAAGGTGGATCTGCATCTTGATTCTCTAAAGTCTGTAGTTCTTCCCATCAAACCTCTCCTTTATAGGGAGGATGTTTGTGTTGTTCTGTTTGCTGGTAGAAGTCATCTTTAGAATAGATTAAGGCAATCAGGGCTCATGACCTGTTGCAATCTAAGAAGTGATTTGGATATAGGGAACTTACAAGAAATAGTGATAATAGTTGAACTGTTGCTTATTAATAAAGAAGCTCAATATTTATACCTTTGTGGAAGTAATAGAGCTGTAACATCAAGTATGGAGGGTTTCTCATTATTCAGGAGCATTCTGTAACAGTTTCAGGGTTAGTACATAATGCTTAGTAATGGTGCTAATTTGGTCCTGACCATTGGGGAATAATCATAAGATCATAGCTCCAAAGGAAGTGACAAAGTCAGAGCTGTAAATTAGTCCCACAGAGACCAAGACTAGTCCAGAATTGTTAAGTAAATTTTTAGCTGCTGAATGATACTAAATAATCCAATATTTCAATACATAATATATTAAAGCTTCCTAAGTCAGAACACTTGTAAACTCCACCATCCGGGACTTGATAAGGATGCAGCTGTGATCAATAGTTACAACAACAGAAAAGTATCTTTGCCTGTACAAGAACAAACTTGCAAAAGAATCATATATAATAGACTTGTTCCATTGTATCATTGATCATAGTGCCAGAAAGTGCTGTATATTTTGTTATTAACTTAATATTTTAAGGTCATATGCATGTCAATTTTGATCCCAAATTGGCACTCTATGGCACCATCTGGCACTCTGTGGCATGATCCAGCACCATCTGGCATGCTATGGCACTATTGGGCACTATGATCAGCTGGAATGATGGAACAAGTCTATTAAAAGATACCTACTCTGAGTATTTCCAACAAGTGGTGCCTCCAAGGTTGGTTGGCTGTCAGCGCAGTATCCTGGGAGTGTCCTGTGGTCTGGGCTTGGAAGTTCCGGTAGCAGCAGGAAAAAGTGATCACACCAATCAGCAAGTTGGTATATTGATAAAAGGGATGATGATTTATTGTTGAAGGTTTGCCCCCCTTCTGTACCTTTCTCACTGGCTCAGTGATTACTAATTATGGTGTTCCAGAATGTTCCAGATATCAATAGAAGTCTTTATGACATAAGAATGACCTAAGAATGTTCCAAGTATGTGCCAGAAGGTTCTAAGAGGCATAACCCATCCTACCAATCAGGAATTAGTACTTGGAAACCTGTGTAACATATGGATACCATATTTGGTATGAATTAGTAGGGAAAGTGATCCAGATTGGTCATGTGTCATAGGTACTGGCATGGGTAATTGCCCTATATAGAAATACTTGCTGCAAGTAACATTGTGTATAGTGAGGAATGACATATGCCATAAGGAAAGCAGGTGTTATAGTCAGCCAGCTTATGGGATGGTACTGATCAAATAGGACAAATGGGACAAAACTATTGTATGGGATGTAGAAAAATAGCGAAGTAGAAAATATGGGATTGAGCACATCTGTCAGTGGGTGTTGCTGTGACCACATTACAGCATGCTACTCAGAAAAACAAGGCCAATTGGCAGCAAGCTGTCTACCTACTAGAGAAGCCATGCCACTCAGAGCAAAAAACACAACCAGACTTACAACTATTACTTGCCAGGCTGGATTTCAACTGGTTAGCTCCAGTGTGCATGAGACAAGTGAATTTAGCAGGATACAGCTTTGCAGAGCACTTATAATAGGTACACCAATGCTTTTTGGAGATATTGTACAGGATACTCCTCAACCCTAGTTCTCCAGAGAGTCCAAACCTTTTGAAGGTACATGCAGTCATGCTTCTGGATGAAATTTTGAGCAATCTATCAGTCCAAGATGTCAACCATGGCATTGACAAAGGGGATTGTCTTTCTGTAAGCAAGACACCTTACAGAATGAGTCCACTGCAGTTGGAAGAGTTAAAGAGTAAGGAGGCATTAGACCCAGCAACTAATCATGGGGGACACAAGTGTGCTGTGTGAAGAAGAAGGATTGAGCACTAAGGCTATATACTAGCTACCAAGCGCTGAATTCAGTTGCCAGAAATAACAGACACCCCAGACCTTGCATTGATGAGGTTTTGACAAGCTTAATGTAAGCCCCAGAGTCAGCAAGATTGACCTCATGTTTGGATACAACTACACCAGGGTAAAGCCTGAAGATAGTCCTAAGGGAGCATTTCAGATCAGATAATGACATTACAAGTACAACATAATGAGTCTTAGCCTTGCTAACGTCCCTGCAACATCTGTGACCTTGATACAAACTGTCTTTCAGGTGTACTCAGTCAGTTTGTGGTAATCTACCTAGATGACATACTGATAAGAAGCAATGCTGGAGAGGGCTACTTGGTGAACATTGGACAAGTCTGAAGGGAGCAAAGAGAGGTCAAGCTATATGACAAGTTAGCAGAGTGCAAGTTCTTCAAGGAGTATGTTAAATACCTGACACACATAGTGACTAGTACATGTGTGATCTTTGACCCTAATATAGTAGAAATTCTTTAGAGTATGAAGCAGCCCCATACTATATCAGAGTTCCAATCACTCCTTGGAATGGCATCCTATTATTGGAGATATATCAGGTCCTTTACATATATAGTAGCCCCATTGACTCATATCCTCAAGAAAGATAACACCTTAAAGCTGGACATTACTTGTAAGTTTGCCATTTAGACACTAAAAAATGAGCTTGCTAAGCTGCTAGGCTTCAAAATACCCAACTTTAGTAAGGAGTTTACTCTCTGCACAAATTCTTCTGGTTATGCAACAGGTGGAGTACTGAGTCAAGAACATAAAGGAAGGAAATACTCAGTGACTTTGGAATCCAAGAAGCTAAATGCGCAGAAGACAACTACCCAGTCCATGATATGGAGATGTATGTTGTATTACACTTGTTAAAGACATAGAGATGCCACATTTGAGGAGCCCAATGCACTTTGAATACTGATCCTGCCTCACCCAAGTATATTTTTACTGAAATGGTACTATCCAGAAAAATGGCAGGATAGAGAGGGTACACTAGGCAAGTTGAGTTAGAGATTGTCAAACACCCTGAGAAAAGCACTACAATTGCTGATGCCTTGTCAAAATACAACAATTTGCACAATTCAGCTTGGTGCATCAATTGCAATGGCCTTGCTGGTTACCAAAGTACTTGAAGTACCCAGCAATACCAAATGAGGTGAATGAAATTTCAATAAAATAAACCAGGATGGAGCACTCTGCCAACCTGTTGAAGGAGACTCTATTACCTATTGCCCTTATGTTACTTACCTGCGTTAGGGTCCGACACCTGACTGTCCAAGTTAGATCAGTTTTACTCAAATCAATTAGTTCTATGTTTAGCATAACAGAATATCAACATTATTTATTATATCAGTGGTAATAGTCAGCAGATGAATCAACAGACAATGATCAGACAAAAGTAGAAGTATCAAGTGAGATCTAATTGGGTGATGATGATGCTATCAAATGAGTCATCAGTCACAACCTACATGGGGAAAGAAAAGCAGTGAGCAATTGATCTGGCAAAATGTAAATAAGGGGCTGCTGTGACCTCAATAGAAATCAGAGCAGGTTTTAGTTACAATAATACAAACTAAACTCCCTATTCCTCAACAACTCTTATATCAAGACTTGGAACACACATGATACAGTGTGAGATGAAACTATCAATGAAGTCCTTGGAATCATAGAATGAAGCCATACACTTAGATTCAAACAAGTACTCTATGTACCAGAAATAGCCAAGTACCTAATGTTTGTAAGCAAGGCCACTGCAGTAGGACTCAGTTGCAGCTTTGACAATTATGGGTGCAGGATCACTGCTCAAAATGATGCCCATATTGCTTTAGGCATCAGAGATCAGAATCTGTACAAGCTGCCCTTGATTCCATCAGATTGCAACAACTGTGGAATATCAGGCCCTGATGGAAAAATGAAGCTTAGGATTTGCTTGTATTATTAATCAAGCAAAAATTAATTGGATGCAGATGGGTCTTCAAGCAAAATTCATAACAGATAGTACAATTGAAAGATAAAAAGCAAAACCTGTGACCAAGGTATACATATAGACAAAAGGACTTGACTATACTGAGACCTTTGCACTGGTAGCCAAGCTTAAATTCATCAGATTAGTACCTGCTATTGCAGCCAATATAAGCTTATTATACATCAAATGGATGTAGGAACTGCATTACAGAATGGAGAATGTAATGTGTACATGTATATGGACCAGCCTGATGCATTTGTTTACCAAGATACTCCCCATTTGGCCTACAAGTTTAAGAAATTTCTATATTGGCCTAAATTATCATTAAGAGCCAGCAATTGCAGGACAGATTATCATTTGGAAGCTTTGAGTATCAGGTATCCAGAATGTAAAAATTCTCAAAGTTGTCCAAACAGCCCCAAACTTTGAGTGCATGTTCTTGGGTCCTTCCAAGGCATATTGTAAGTGCTTGTTATGCCAGGGCCAAGCAAAAGTATAAATATTACTTTTTCATTCAGTTAATTATTTTACAGAAACCATATATTCTGCATGATCTACTAATAACTTTCAATATCTCCAAGATTCTTACAACAGGAGCTTGGCTAAAGCTGAAGAAGCTTTTAAGGCAACAGGAGTTGCACCAGAAATCAACTTGCAATTCTCATGTTCTAACTTGGCAGATGCAGCTTTATAGTTGTATCACAAGATGATCATGTCAGCCACAATGATAGGATGCTCTACTATCTCTACCATGGATGAACTTGAGTTGGAAAGTCAGCAGGCTTTGCTCAGAAGGGAGCTGAAGACACTAAGACTGAAAGGAATAGGTCAAAAATACATCTGTGAGTATAGTTGTATACTTAGACAGGTTGAAAGTATTGTTCCCCTTGATCAAATTGTATTCTTTTTAATGGGTAGGAACAAAGAGCTTGCAAGGAAGTAAATTACCAAAGACTTCAGGCTACTGAAGAGGCCATTGAGATTGCCATTGACTATGACTCAGCCATGTTTGGGGTTTGAAAGCTTACAATGACTAATCAGAATAGTTATAATCACTCTGAAAGAATTCACTCAGATGCAGTGTCAATAGAAATAGATGTTATGGAGAAGATTTTAGCTCAGAAGAAAGCAAGAAGAGACAAATTTAGTTCAGCTGCCACTAGCATGTGCACATCTCAAAGTACTGCCCTTACAGAAGAGATAGGCACCAGTCAACAAGTACTTTTAATCATATTAAAGCTTAAAACATAGTGAAGTGGAGGATGAACTTCTAGAAGACTCAGAACTCATTTTGCATATAACAGAAGAAAACTTATCCCATATGTTCTCAAACTGGAGATAACTATTATATTTCAACAGAGTAATCAATGAAGTACCTGCTAAGATCATAATTGGCTCAGGAGCATCACACTAGCACATGTCAGAGTAATTTTCCTTAAAAGCTGAAGTTCACAAGAAGCCTACCAAATCCCCTGCAGCTTCAATAGCTGATTGGGACTATGACATAATCAACTGTCTTACTAAGCCAGTCAGAATGAAGGACAATGACTATAAAGAAGACCTACAGGCCCACATACTTGGAAACTGCAAGTTTAACCTTGTACTTTGGAAAGCATGGCTATTCTACTGTAATCCATAAATCAATTGGAGAACCCATGCCACTCTAACCCAAAGAGGCAACCAGACTTATGAACTACTTTTTGCCATACTGGATATAAACTTAGTCAATTCCGGTGTGTTGATCATAAATGAACCTAATAATAGAGAGGTCTGTAGAGCACTTGGGAAATGTACACAGATGCTTCTCATTGCAATACTGCAGGAGAATGTTAAAATAATTAGAAATCCACCTAATTAATAATATATTATGAGCTAGCACTTAGCTAAATGTCATATTTCATAATATTAAATTAGAGACTAGTTTGTAGGATATTTGCTAACTATTACAAACTAATGAAGTACAGAATTTGAGGAAAGTTTGACACTTGTCCATAAGAGCTGAAACTTAGTACATGCACTCCAGAGACTCCTCTAAGAATGAGCAAGTAGTTACACTTACATAGTTCTGCAGTCAGTATAGATACTGTGTTGCAAATCAATAAATCAACAAGTGAATGTTGTCTAATTCTTCTACCCTATGAAAAATAATTTGGTCCTGCAGGTGGATCCAATACTAGTTATGTGTCAAGATCCCGTTTAGAGACCGTCATGATATCAGCAGCTTAGAATTAGTGACCCTCCTGACAATCTTATAACAAGATCATGATGGTGTTTTGCAAATTTTACAGCCAAATAAAGGGATAAGACTTGACAATTTTTGATTGGTGATGTGACAATATTTGCATGGTATTGTTGCGGTCTTTCAGCGCTCTATTACTATTTTAAGTGGATCCAGTTGGCTAGGACTTCCAATTGCCTTATATGGCAAGAAACTTGACAGTAGTTTAATGGCCTCACAGCAAGACTCTGATGGCTTTTTCTTGGCTGTGTGATGGCCTGCCACTGTGGTGGTGTATAAGTCCAAAGGGCAAAATATGGCCAACACTTCTCAAGTGTGAATGTGTGTTGGGTGTTCACTGGGTGCAATAACCTCTGGCAAAAGCTTGCTAGGAATACTGGGTCTTTTGTCTAATCTAATGTGAAGGGGGATAAAGCCTCAAGCTTGTCAAGGGAAAACTATTGAACTACAATCCCCAACTTAGTTGGCGTCTTAACAAAAGTTTATAATGGCTTCAACGTCCTTTGAGATGACAATGTACTAAAGCTTCCAAAGTCAAAACACCTGTAAACTCCACCAACAGGGACTTGATAAGAATGCAGCTTTAACCAATAGTTACAAAGACTGAAAAGTATCTTTGCTTGTACAAGAACAAACTTGGGAAAACAATCAAATATAATAAAATATACCTACTCTGAGTATTCCTCACAAGTAGTGCCTCCAAGGTCAGTTGGCTGTCAGCGTGGTTTCCTGGGAGTATTGTTGGGTCTGAGTCAGAAAATAGTGGTAATAGGCAGCGGTGATCTCACCAATCAATAAGTCAGAATATTGGAAGAGGGGATGATTTATTTTAAGCGATAGCCTCCCTTATATACTTTTTTGCTGCTCAAACTCTTGCTAGAAAATACTTTCTGGAAGTTTCCAGAAGGTAGTAGACAGCCAATCATGTCATTGTGTACTAAAAATAGCGCAAATTCTTGGCGGATTGTTCCATGAGACATAGTAGCACCAAGCCAATCAGGTAGTGGTAATATGAAACCTCTGTGTCATATGGTTGCCTCTTATGGTAGTAGGATGGGAGGGTTATGAAACCAAGACGGTCACATGACATGGGCAATGTTGGGGTACTTGCCTTATATGGTAACTATCTTATCTTGGCATCTTGGCAAGGAATAAGAATAGCTTGTGCAATGGGTAAATAGTGACAAATAGTTTGTCAGGTTGCATAGTAATAATCACATAGACAAAATAGGAAAATTGCAAATTTGGGATGATACTAATATAGGGGGGGTAATCCTTTTTAGGGAAGTGAGCGTATGGGAATGAACACATCTGCCTGTGGGTGTCACTGTGACCCCACTACACTGCTGGTTCTGTATAATGCTACTGTACCAATTTACCAAATGGTATTTCCTTTTTCTACCTCCCCTTGTGCAATTTGTATATTGCACTGTAGAATCACCTTTCTTTATTTGCTTACCCACTACTACCTTGGGTATTCCGCATATAGCTCAAATCAAAAAAACTATGGCCTCCTGCTTACTAACCTCTACAAACGTGCACACCTGCCACAATGGACATACTTCTATCACCTCAACTTTATGGCTTTTTAGTGTGATACTTGCAAAGTTGCCACATTCCTGGTATTGCTGGTAGCATACACATCTTGCAAACATATGCTTGGTTGTTGCCACTTCTGCCATAAATACCTCCTGAATATTGGCAAAGAACTTCTTGATATTTAGCCAATATATTCCTTCTCCTTGCTGGATTCCAGTCTCCCTTATAGGTGTGCTCTAGCATTTGTTTGTGTGAATTCTGCATTGAATGGTATAGAAGTTGGCTTGTGACCACAAGAAATCCGGCATATCTTGGTGGAGTTTTCCTGATAAAAATTAGTTGCTTGTTGCACCCAACCCAACTTTGCATTACTTAACTGATGACCCACACATTGGGGCTGTGTAGCTTCTTAATGCCATAGGCATAGGTGTCTCCATGTGCACATTTGTCCTTAGTATCTTCCAACTCATTCTGGCTGTCCTCCATGTGCCAACTCATCACATCCATGACGGACTTGAAGGTAATATTCTTGATGAGATTGGCATATTGTAGTACCTGTGACTTGACTTGTCTTCCTATCTCCCCACACATCCGCTCCATAGGGAACTCCCAAAAGGTGAAGCAAGGCCCAATATTCTCCACATACCATACAAGATGGAGTGGAGAATGGATACAGTAGCGGCAGAGATCTATGTGTTCAGCTTTATGTTTGTAGTATAGCGGCTCAAATCCTGTCACAAACTCCTCACACAATAGCTGTAGATGCGTCAAGTTGGCATTGGTGATCCACTTCTGAATATATATTCCTACAATGTCCACATATGACTCCCAATGCTTCCAATGTACTCTTGGTAAGAATGGCTTCAGAACACCACTTGAATAAATACATATCCAGTTCATCCAGTCTTTGCATTTGTATTGTTTCATATGCGTATGCATATTAATTGGAGCCCATGAGAAGTACTTAAGGTAGCAGATACTCTGCAATATCTTGCCAATTTTTTTAAATATCTCCAGTGTCTTGAAGGGCTCATTTAGCTTGAAATGCCCCATGTACAACTTGGTCATCAGTACAGGGATATTGCTGAAAAGCAAATGCATTGCTCCCAGTGGAAAGCTTTTGCCCCAACAGATACCCGCTATTTTAAGTATCACTGGTTTCTAATTGATTCTATATTTGGACCAATGGCTTATAGCTTGCCAACTTTGCTGCAATTGCATGCTTACCTCTGTATGTTCTCTCTGTGAAAAGATGATGTTCTTAGTGCTGGTGTTTGGGTAATAATAATGTGTGTGAGTTATGGAGTAGGTCCCCTGGATCTCACACATTCAACAGCAATACCATCCATTGTGCCCGGAAAACCTGCTATCTTGCTGATGCTGGGGTATTTCTAATACAGATGATAATATGCACCTTTACATGACAGCCATTTACTGTTATCCCACTAGAAAGCATACAAGATTCATTCAGCAATGGATACAGGTAGCTTTCTAGGTTGGAGGGTGATTAAGTCCTAGATACCAGTGAGACTACCATCAGATTATTGCTCTGATACCATAAGATGGGTGGCAGATTCAGATTGATGAGAATCAGTGGCCAGCAGGATTTGCTGGTAGAGTACTTGCTTAATGAGAATCCATCAAGTGCTAAAGCAAAGGCATGGTCATACATACCTTCAAAGTAGCCCTTGCTTCTTAGCTGTTTGTAATGTTTGCCATCAAATATATAGGATATGTTTGCGCTTGACTGAAACTGAGTGCGGTACTGTATAGCTTTGGAATATTTGTTGGACTGCATCAGCTTCCTCAGACAGTGTATGACTGGAATATATCCAGAGTGTGGATGATGTTTTCCCTCAACAGTGGTGGATTCCTGACAATTTGGACATGTTGCAATGTTAGCATTTTTGGATGTGAATGCCATGCAACTGTTAACACATGCTGAAATCAGTACAGTCTCTGGATCATATGTTGCCAGCCGCATGGTGGTTGCCCACTTGTACTATGTGCATGGTAAGTTGCATCCTGGTATGATTTTGGCAAGAAGTAGTAATAAATCCTCAAAGCCCTGATATTAGTGGAAACATGCCACTTCTCTAGCCACAACATTACATCATTCACCAGTAGATGGATTGCTGGGCTCACTTGGCTCCATAAAGTAGCCTTGGCATTTGTTTTAACAGGTGATGACTCATTGCATATAGCAATTTGACCAGGCTCATATGTGGTACTGTTGTTAGGGGAGATAGGCTCAAAATCCATCAGTGAACCTTCTTTGTCAGAGCTATCACTCTGTGTGCCATACTCAGAAGGCTGAGGTGAGCCTAAAGGTGTAACAAGCTCACCTGACTCAGTTTGCCCAATGTGACAAAGATGGCCAGGTGCCAATATAGAAGTATCAACTGGCCAGCAAGATAATGTTGGCACAGTAGTGACCAATGAATGGTCAAATATGACTTGGGTGGCAAAACTCTGGCCATGACCCTTGTAATACTTCCTATGCTGTCTGCATGCTTCATGGCTGAGAGGCTTGCCACAATGGCCACATGGTCTTTTTTCTCTTCTCTTATGGTGTTGAGCCACAGTAGTCTTGTCCATGGGGCAAACAGTTTGACCTTCAACAACGTAAAGCTATTATGTCATTTTTTGGTCAATACTCATGTGAACTTAAGACAATCTTGTATTTGAGACATTGCACCTACATGAATGTAAGATTCAATGATGACCCACCATAGTAAGCATTACAAATAAAGTTATGGCACCACATAAACACGTATATGTAACACTATTTCCCTAGTAAGCATTATAAATAAAGTTGTGGCACCACATACACATGTATATGTCAAACTATTTCCCCTTTGGTTTGACTCACTTCCATATATATGTTGCCAAAAAATCAAGCAAAGTTGTCTGGTTCTCAACCCAACCGCACCGCTGATGGCAACAGAAGAGCAGTTGGACAATAGCTTGCTTTGACATTCAGTGCAACAAGCAGGGCTATATCCAAAAAAGGTGCTGTGGACAGTGTGCCCATTGAAGGTAATAATGCGGGCTCCTCAGGCTCTCAGTCAAGTAGGCAATTGAGAGCTGCTGCAAAGCCACAAGCTGACCATTATGCTCAGGCAGATGAGAATGTAGCAAATGCAGTTCCTGCTGTTGAAGATCAGCAAGTGGCCATGATAACATCACCACCACCCATATTAGCAAGTATGTTGTCAGCTCATACCAAAGCATTGATGAAGCAATTAGGTGCAGTGGCTGATAGGATAGATGCAATGGCCCAGAGAAATCAGGAAGTAGTCAAGAAACAGGATGAGCAGATAATACGTGTAGAGCAATCAATATCCCAGGTAGAGAAAGCAGTATCTTTGCTGCAAAGACGGAACTCAAGTAGCTCAATGTCACAGCCAAGCATTGAGCCATTTCCTGGTGTATCAGCAGAGGAACACCGTACAGTCTTTGAAGCACAACAACAGTGCCCAAAGATAAAGCCCACAGAAAAACCTATCACATCATGGGAGGGAGACAATGTGGTGTTTATACCAAAGCCTAAAAATCAAACAACATTGAAAATCCATGAAGCTGTTGAGTGCAATAATTAAGAGTGGGCTAATATACAAGAGGCCGTCAGAAGTCCAGCACACCATCACCTCAAGGCTGGTGTTGTGGTAAGGTAAACATACCTCCCACAGACAAGTTTACTCATATAGTCATTATGATATACTTATCCATATTTTATCTTATCAGTATTATCCCATTCTTCTTTTGCCCATATTATCAGTATTATCCCCATATGATGTTTACCCTGATTAGTTATTAGCATTAGTTATCCCAGATGTTATTCAGCTTTGGGATCAGTATATGTATCTACATAAGGCAAGTACCCACGTCAGTACCCATGACACATGACCTAAGTCTGTGTTACCATCCCTACCATTTCATTACCATATATGGTATTTCTATGTTGCACAGGTTTCAGACTACTGATTCCTGATTGGTTGAATGTGCTGTGCCTTTTAGAACCTTCCAGGACATTCTTGGCATATTTTTAGCTCATAGTGATGTCATCAAGAATTCCACTGATACCTAGAATCTTCTAGAACCTTGTCATTAGTAATCACTTGGCAATCAGGAATAGTATTTAAGGGAAAGCAATCCCTCATCAATAAATCATCCCTTCTATCAGTAACACTTCTACCTTATTGATTAGCAGTTCATCACTGCACCTGCCTTTGACAGTACATCTCAAACCTGCCATCAAGGAGCTTTTCAGGGTAGTGCACAAGACACACAGAGGCCTTTGGAGACACTTGGAGCACCTAGGAAGCTAGAGAAATAGGAGCTTTTACCATAGTGACATATTGACAAAGACACCAGCAGTTTAGACCCAGAGGTTATTGCACCCATCAGACACCTTGAGTTGTGTAGCTTCTCCCAGGAGTACCTCTATACCACCACAGCGTACCATGGGACCATCAGGAGCTCAAGGCCAAGCAGAATACACTTGCCTTGTTCCATGAGCATTATCCTGGACTCAAACGGGCAAACAGAATTTGGGCCAGCATTGGTATGCTAAGAAAGTATCTTAAGAGTGGCAGAAACTATCAAAGGCGGAAGAACAAGGGTGCCACGGCTAAAAACCAGCGGCTTCCTCAAGAGCCTGTTACAAGCAGGGCCAAAAGCTCCAGACAAGCATCAAAGAGATGTCTGGCAGCTGGAAGAGTGCTAATTAAGGACAAGCAGGCAGACATGGATACACCAGCACAACATTTATCAAGGAAAAAGTGTAGTACCACTCAAGAAGCACCCAGTCAAAGTAGCAGTGAAGGACCTGGCAGTGATAAAAACCAGCTGCTTTTACAGGAGCCTGCCACAACTACAGTTGAGAGCTCAAAACTGTTGTAAAAATTTGTAATTCCACCTAAATATTCACCTAACTTAGTCACTTAGATCATTACCCTTAAATCCTAGATAATACTGACCAAATGCCTTGTTGGGATTTACTTAGAAAATTTTCACCAAAATACCAGGTACCCAGAACATGAAAATTCTCAAAGTTGTCCAAACAGCCCCACACTTTGCACACATGTTTTTGGGACCTTCCTTAACCTATTCTACGTGTTTGTAATGCCAAGACCAGGTAAAAGTATAAATACTACTTTTACATTGAATAAATCATTAAGTGAAATCCTCATAATCTACTTGTTCTCCCAATACTTCCAATATCTCCAAGACTCTTACAACAAAAACAAGCTGAAAAGAAACATCAGGTTGCTAGAAGAGTACCAGCAAGGGACAAGCAGGCCAAAACAGATGCATCAGAGCAGAACTTATCCAGGAGAAAAAATAGTTCTTTACAGGAAGCACTCAGACAAAGTAGCAGTGAAAGACCTGGCAGTGATCAAGGAAAAGGCAAAGGGAAAAATGTCTACCCAAGCCTGAGACAGGGAGGCATGCAAAAAAAACTGCAGTTCTTGCCAACAAATGCTGCAAGCCAGGAACAGACTGAATCCCATCATAGCCAAGAAGAATTACCAACAAGAAAACAGCTGCTTTCACAAGAGTGGGAAGCGCAGCCAGTTGAGCTACACTCCAGCAAGGTAGATGAGTTTGCTGAAACAGGCAATTTGTCTACCACAGCCTCCATTGTTAACTGAGTGGAGATCCCACTGACAGACAAGGCTACAACCTCAAGAGCTTGAAAGACTATCACAATGCCTTCAATGGAGTTTTGGAACATTAATGGGCACACCAAGAGGTTGCAGCACTTCTTCAAGAGCAGTGCACAAGAAAATGCACTGGAATATTGCAAGGATTTATTGCAAAGACTGGCAGATGAGGAGCTAAACCTTGCAGTGCCAGCTGAAGACCAGGATGTGTGGGAACCGGTGCATGAACAGTGGCATAAAGCCGTTGGGTTCCCCCAAAGTTGTGGAACCAGAGCATGACAGCAGAGATACTTATTGAGTGGTGGATTTTAATGGAGTTACTTGTTGAGTGTGGGGTTGGGCTTAATGTTAGTGTAGGGTATAGAGACTCATATAGGTCAATACAATTGGCAATTGAGGTACAACTGAAGTCTCAACGGAAATAAATCAATTTGTAAGCATGAAAAGTAAGAGAAATGGTTGAGTCAGGAAGTAAGGAGTGTGAAAAAGAGGCAATAGCCAATCAATTCACACAAACATAGGAGGCAATAGAGTGTCAGGGATCAGAAAGTGAGCAAATTGGCAGGGAACCAATCAAAAGCCACTTATACATTGTTGTGATGAAAAATTTTGACAAAGTTTTTTGTGAAAACTGGGGTGCAATTATTTTTCAACGGTCTCTGGACGGTGTCCTGATGAGATTGGTACCTCTCACTCACGGGACATTATCTTTGTGATGGCCTTTTGATGGGATTACCTCAATAATTTTTCATAGGGCTAATTTTCTATTTCACTTCCAATATATCTCTATTATTTCAGCAGTAGCCTGAATATGTCAGTAGTTAGTTTAGTTGTGCAATGTAAGGTTGAATGCAATAAGCAATTGATTTTATCAGGGCAACTTTACCAAAGTATGCTGGGTTTCTCCGGGGTAATACCCAAATCTTACACCTTTTAGTAAAGATTTCACACAGACAAGAACCAGAGGACACCTCTATGGGAACTGCAATCTAGCAGGAAGAAGGAATACATTTTAAAAGTGTCAAAGTGTATCTTGTAGATAGTCAAGATATATTCCAGGCTAGAGTGGTGGTAACCAAGCCTATGCTTGCATGCTGTAAATGTCACCAGCAATACAAGGTAATATCAGATATGCATGTATTGCACTGAAAGGCTGTAAGTTTGGGGTGATAATGGTGAATCAATTGCAGCAGTGCTCAAATATGTAGAGGCTAGTAAACAGGAGGCAATAGTTTTTTCTATTTGAGTTATATATATTGTCAGAACACCATCAAGTTTCCTGCCATACAGAACAATTGCATGTGTTGGCCAATAAGATCTGCTTGAATATATTTATAAAACTGTTGAGGTGTAGAAGTACTTCCACATGCAGTTACACAAGCCAAGGTGCATGAGGTATGTGAGGTATTTAATGTGTGAAATAGACTTGATCTGTAGGGTTGTACTACATAGTGCCAGCCAGTTATGGGGCTAGTCTGATATGATACACAATAGCACTAACTGGGACCATAATTTCTACCATGATCCCAGTGGTAGGATAAAGCCACTGGTTTTTTTGCTCAATCCTACTTATATTGCTCAGAAGAGAGGCTCTCTTACTTGATTTACTCTTCATAATACTCCAGGTACATATCTTTTAGTGGATGTCTTCCTATATAAATATTCTTTAAATTTATTAGTTTTATGACTATTTAGCTCACTAAGCTGCTCTCAGCTCTGTAGGACTCTCCTATGTATAAGCCAGCTAATATGTTGAACAGACTTGTTCTGTTAGATAGTGCAACATTGAGCCATGAGTGCCAAATGATGCCATAGTGTGCCAGGGAGGCCAAATGAGCCTATACTTGGCCACAGAGTGTGAAACAGAGCTCAGCATCTTCATGCAAAGCTGCCCCTGTGTTTCACCTATGATGTAGCAGAAAATCCATTTTTTGATGGTTTTTTGTGGTTCAATGTTGTGCAGGATATGAAAGAGCACAGAAGAACTGAAGACATGCATCAGGTACGCAATACCCATGGCACTCTGAATCTAGCTCCTGTGGCTTGTAGCATGTCACAAAAATGCATGGCACTATCTTGGTCCACTGGTACTATCTGGCACTATAATTGCTTTGTATAGATCTTACTTTAGGGCTAATAATTAAATATAGTGCCAGATAGTACCAGTGGACCAAGATAGTGCCATGCGTTTTTGTGACATGCTACAAGCCACAAGAGCTAGATTCAGAGTGCCATGGGTATTGCGTACCTGATGCATGTCTTCAGTTCTTCTGTGCTCTTACACATCCTGCACTACATTGACCTAAAAAAAAGGTCAAAAAATGGATTTTCTCCAACACAATGAGTGAAACACAGGGGCAGCTTTGCATGAAGATGCTGAGCTCTGTTTCACACTCTGTGGCCAAGTATAGGCTCATTTGGCCTCCCTGGCACACTATGGCATCATTTGGCACTCATGGCTCAATGCGGCACTATCCAACAGGTGTAGTGGGGTGACAGTGACACCCACTGACAGATGTGCTCATTCCCTTATTTTCTACTTCCCTATATCCCTACTACACTCATTTTAGTTTTATCCCATTTGTCTTACCCAATCAGTACTATCCCATAAGGCTGGTTGACTATCACACCTGCTTACCTTATTGCATAAGTTACCCCTCACTTTATGTAAGATTACTAGTTACAAGTGCTTCTATATTAGGCAAGTACCTGCGCCAGTACCCGTGAAACATGATCAACCCGTGTCACCATCCCTACCATTTCCATACCATATATGGTATCCCCATGTTACACAGGTTTCAGAATACTGATTCCTGATTGGTTGGATGTGCTGTGCCTCTTAGAACCTTCCGGCACCTACTTAGAACATTCTTAGGTCATTCTGATGTCATTAAGATTTCTATTGAACTCCGGAACCTTCTGGAACACCATGATTAGTAATCACTTAGCCAGTGAAGAAAAGTATATAAGGGAGGCTATCCCTCAACAATAAATCATCATCCCTTTTATCAATATACCAACTTGTTGATTAGTGTGATCACTGCTACCTGCTGCTACCTGAACTTCCAACCCTAGACCACAGGACACTCCCAGGAAACCGCGCTGACAGCCAACTGACCTTGGAGGCACTACTTGTGAGGAATACTCAGAGTAGGTATCTTTTATTATATTTGATTCTTTCCCAAGTTTGTTCTTGTACAGGCAAAGATACTTTTCTGTCTTTGTAACTATTGACCAAAGCTGCATTCTTATCAAGTCCCTGCTGGTGGAGTTTACAGTTGTTTTGACTTTGGAAGCTTTAGTACATTGTCATCTCAAAGGACGCTGAACCCAGCACATACTTTTGTTAAGATGCCAACTAAGTTGGGGATTGTAGCTCAATAGTTTTCCCTTGACAAGCTTGTGGCTTTATCCCCCTTCACATTGGATTAGACAAAAGACCCAGTATTCCTAGCAAGCTTTTGCCAGAGGTTATTGCACCCAGTGAACACCCCACACACAAAACACTTGAGAAGTGTTGGATGTATCTCTCCCTTGGACTTATACACCACCACAACAGAACAAGTCTAATATCTTCATATATCCAAATATGTGATCTACTCTCACTCAGATAAGATTAAGCATCCCATTATAGACCATGTGCTTCCTGCCAAGTACACACTTCTTTGGCTCACAAAAAGTTTTGATGCATCCTGATCTCTGACAATTCTCTCCTATAAAAGTTACATCTGCCATTTATTTTGCCACCTACTGAACCCTGGATGGTTCTATACCCAGAGTGCATTGTCATGCCTGCTTCCAGCAAATGGGCGACCAAGCCAGATATCATAATCCTTAATGTCTGACAGTGCTTGAAACTTTGCACAGCAGGCCTTGTACCATATGAAAAATAATTTGGTACTAAAGGAGGATCCAATCCAGATTAGCTGTTAAGATCCTCTCAGGAGATCATTATAATACCAGCAGCTTGGTATTAGTGGCCATCTACATAGCCTTGTTACAGGATCACAATATTGTTTGGCTAATTTTACAACCAAATAAAGTCAAAAAGCATCATGGTGTTTGAGCAGTATTTTGCCTGGGGTGGCATTGTTGTAGTCTTAGTGTGCTCTACAACTATTTGAGTGGATTTAACCAGCCAGAACATCTAATTGCTGGTATATGGCAAAAACCTGTTGGTGTTTTAATGACCTCATTGCAAGCCTCTGATGGCATTATTATGGCAGTATTGTGACCTACAGCTAGTTCTATATAAAGCTACCATATCAACTCTCCAAATGGTATTTCCTTTTTCTACCTTCCCTTGCACAATTGATATATTTTGCTGTAGAATCACCCCTCTTTAATTGCTTTCCCATTACTACCTTGGATATTCCACATATAGCTTGAGTCAAAAAAAACTATGGCCTCCTGCTTACTAACCTCTACAAATGTGCACATCTGTCATAATTGACATACTTCTATCATCACAAATTTATAGCTTTTTAGTGCAAAACATGTAAAGTTGCCACATTCCTGGTATTGCTGGTAGCATATGCATCTTGCAAACAAATGCTAAGTTGCTGCCACATCTACCGCCTGAACACCCCCAAAGAACTTTTTGATACTTAGCCAATATGTTCCTTCACTGTGATGGATTCTAGTCCCACTTATAGGTGCACTCTGGCACTTGTTTGTGTGAGTTCCATATTGAATGGTGTAGAAATTAGCTTGTGACCATGAGAAATCCAGCATATTTGAGTATAGCTTTCCTAATGAAAATCAGTTGCTTGGTGCACCCAACCATACTTTGCAATACTTAACTGATCACCCATGCATTTGGGCTGCTTAGCTTCTTAATGCCATAGGCATAGGTTTCTCCATGTGCCCATCTGGCCTCAGTATTTTCCAACTCTTCTTGGTTGTCCTCCATATGCCAACTCATCACATTCATATTGGACTTTGAGTTAATGTTCTTGATGAGATTGAGATATAGTAATACCTGCAGCTTGACTTGTCTTCCTATCTCCCCACACATCTGCTCCATAGGAAACTCTCAAAGGTGAAGCAAGGTCCAATATTCTCAATGCATTGAGCAAGATGGAGTAGCAAATGTATAAAGTGACAGCAGTGATCTACATGTTCAGCTTTATGTTTGTAGTATAGCAGCTCAAATCCTGTCACAAACTCCTCTCACAAAGCTGTAGATGTGTTAAGTTGGAATTGATGATCTGCTTCTGGATAAATATTCCTACAATGTGTACATATCACTCCCAATACTTTCAATGTACACCTGTTAGAAATGGCTTCAGAAGGCCACTTGAATTAGTACATATCCAGCTCATCCAGTCCTTGGGTTTGTATTGTTGCATATGCAAATGAATGTTGATTGGAGCCTGTGAGAAGTGCTTAGGGTAGCAGACACTCTGGAATATCTTGCCAATTCTTTCCAATTTCTCTGCTATCTCTAGGGGCATATTTAGCTTGAAGTGCCTCATGTACAACTTGGTCATCAGTATAGGGATATGGTTAAAGCATAAATGCATTGCTCCCAGTGGAAAGCTTTGCTCCTGCAGATACCCTGTATCTTAAGTATCTCTGGTCTCCAATTAACTCCATATTCTGGCCGATGCCTTATAGCTTTCCAGCTTTGCCGCAATTGCATGCTGACTTCTGTATGTTCTCTTTGTGGAAAGATGATGCTCTTAGTGGTGGTGTTTAGGTAACAATATATGTTTGAGTTATGGAGTAGTCCCCTGTATCTTCTGCATTTGAGGGCAATACTGTCCATTGTGCCCAGAAAAGCCAGCTATTTTGTTGATGGCTGGGGTATCTCCAATGCAGATAATAATATATGATTTGACATGATGGCCATTTACTGTTATCTCACTGGAAAGCTTACAAAATCCTCCAGCAATGGGTACAGGTAGCTATCCAGGTTTGACAGTGATTTAGGCCAAGACACCTGTCAGACTACCATCAGATTTTGGCTCTGGTACTGTAAGACAGGTGGCAGATTCAGGTTGATGAGAATCAGTGATCAGCAGGATTTGCTGAATGTATACTTGTTTAATGAGAATCCATCAAGTGCCAAGGTAAAGGCTTGGTAGTACATACCTTCAAAGTAGCCCTTGCTTCTTAGCTGCTTCTAATATTTGCCATCAAATGTATTGGATAAGCTTGCACTTAATTGATACTGAGTGCAGTACTTTATAACTTCACAATATTTGTCAGACTGCATGAGCTTCTTTAGCTGGGGTACTGGTGAAATATATTTGGAGTGTGATCAATGTTTTCCCCTAATAGTGGTGGACTCTTGACTAGTTGGACACCTTGCAATGGTGGCATTTTTGGAAGTGAATACCATGCTACTGTTGACACATGCTGGTATCAGGATGGTGTCTGGGTTATATGCTGTCAGCCACACAATGGTTGTCCATTAATACCATGTACATGGTAAGTTGCACCCTTGGATGATTTTGGCAAGGAGTAGTAGTAAATCCTTAAAGCCCCCATAACTGATATTAGAGAAAATGCACCACTTCTCTAGCCACAACATCACATCATTTGCCAGTACATGGATTATGTTGTAAAAATTTGCATTTCCACCTAAATATTCACCTAACTTAGTCACTTAGATCATTACCCTCAAATTCTAGAGAATACTGACTAAAATTCCATATTGGGATTTACTTGGAATATTTTCACCAAAATACCAGGTACCCAGAATATGAAGATTCTCAATGTTGTCCAAACAGCCCCAAACTTTGCACACATGTTCCTGGGACCTTCCTTAACCTATTCTACATGTTTGTAATGCCAAGACCAGGTAAAAGTATAAACACTACTTTTACATTCAATAAATCATTAAGTTAAAACCACATAATCTACTTGTTCTCCCAATCACTTCCAATATCTCCAAGACTCTTGCAACAGATTACTGGGCTCACTTGACTCCATAAAGTATCCTTGGCATTTGGCTGCTCAGGTATTGTCTCATTGCATAATGGGATTATGCCAGGCTCATGCAGGGTACTGTTGTTAAGGAAGATAGGCTCACAGTCCATTAGTGAGCCTGCTTCTTCAGAGCTGTCACTCTGCATGCCATATTCCAAAGACTGGGGTGAGCCTAAAGGCATCACAAGCTCACCTGACTCAATTTGCACAAGGTGACAAGTACAGCCAGGTGCTGTTATTGTGGTATAAAGTGGCTGTCAAGATACTCTTGGTACACTAGTGACTGGTGGATGGCTAAATATGACTTGTGCTGTGGTAGGGTAAACATACCTCTCACAGACAAGTTTATTCATATAGCTATTATGATGCATCTATCCATGTTTTATCTTATCAGTAATATCCTATTCTTCTTTGCCCATATTATTAGTATTATCCCCATATGATTTTACTCCTGATTAGTTATTAGCATTAGTGATCCCAGATGTTATTCAGCTTTGTGATTAGTATATGTATCTATATTAGGCAGGTACCTGCACCAGTACACATACACATGACCTAAGTCTGTGTTACCATCCCCACCATTTCAATACTATATTTGGTATATCTATGTTACACAGGTTTCAGACTACTGATCCCTGATTAGTCAGATGTGGTTTGCCTTTTAGAACCTTCCAGGACTCTCTTGGAGTATTTTTAGCTCATAGTGATGTCATCTAGAATTCTGTTGATGCCCAGA
The DNA here is from genome assembly GCA_002104905.1 of Basidiobolus meristosporus CBS 931.73. Classification (NCBI taxonomy): domain Eukaryota; kingdom Fungi; phylum Basidiobolomycota; class Basidiobolomycetes; order Basidiobolales; family Basidiobolaceae; genus Basidiobolus; species Basidiobolus meristosporus. Next base: position 7,949 of record MCFE01000326.1, on the reverse strand, counting down.
ATATTCTGTAACCTTGCCATTAGTACTCCCTTTGATTTAGTTGAGTTTTGACCAAGTTAACATTTGTCTCCATTGGGGTAGCTGCCAGTTTACAGTCTTCCATTTTGTACTTCTTTAGTATATCTTGAATGTACTTGGATTGGCTAAGGGTATTAGTCTGGGTACTTCTGTCTATGGAGAACTTAATTCCTAAGTAGTAACTGAGTTCTCCCATATTGGACATCTTAAATTCCTTAGATAGGCTGGATTTAGCCTCTGCCAATCTTTCTAGGTTATTGGTGGCTATGATAAGATCATCCACATGTAGAGCTAATAGAGCTGGACTTGCTCTATCTGGCTTATAGTATATACTATAGTCAGCATTACTCCTCTTGAAATTCAAAGATTCCAAACAAGAATCTATCTTGCAATTCCAGGCTCTTAGTGATTGTTTGAGGCCATATAGTGACTTTTTAAGCTTGCAGACCAAATGGGGGTTATCTCAGTCAACAAACCCATCAGGCTGGTCCATATACACGTCCTCATCAAGTTCTCTATTCAAAAAGGCAGTTTTTACCTCTATTTGATGAATAAAAAACTTATACTTGGCTGCAATAGCCAATATTAATCTGATGGAATTAAACTTGGCTACCGGTGCAAAGGTCTCAGTATAGTCAAGTCCTTTCATTTGAGAGTATCCTTAGGCAACAAGTCTTGCTTTGTATCCTTTAGTTGTGCCATCAGCCTTGTATTTTGTCTTGAAGACCCATTTGAATTCTATTGGTTTTTGGTTGATTGGTAATTTGACTAAGTCCCAAGTCTGATTTTCCATCAGGGCCTGATATTCCTCAGTCATTGCAGATCTCCAAAACTTTGTCTGAGGGCTATTTAGGGCCTCTTTTACAGTCTGGGGCTCATCAATATGGACTGAATAGGCATAGGCTAAGTTTATACCCTCATTGAAATAGTAATTTGGGCTATTTCTTGCCTGATTGGATCTCTGGGCATTTGATACTGGAATAATCACCTCTGCAATATTTCTGGGCACTGCTTCAGGCTGAGCCACTGTTTTATAGTCCTTTGAAGTGAAAAAACTTTCATTGTCTTGCTCTGATTCAATCCTGACAATTGGTTGACTAGAGATCAAATTTCTGTCATCATTTAATGTTGTTTTTTGAGAAAATTTTGAATCTTCATCAAGCAGTACATCCCTGGACTTGATTAGCATCCACACTTTGGTATTGTAGAGTCTGTATGCTTTACTCACATTGCAGTAGACCAAAAATATGCATTTTACACCTTTTGGCTCAAATTTTGACTGGTTTTTGGGCAGTTTCTTGGCATATGCTGTACACTCAGATATTTGTAGATGTTTTGCATTTGGTCTGTAGCTATACCATGCTTCAAGTGGAGTAGAATCACATAGTATTCTGTTAAAACTCTTATTTTTAAGGTGTACAGCAGCGGCAACTGATTCTGCCTAATAATCATAGTATAATTTTTGACCATGAATCATAGTTCTTGCCATATCAATTATTGATCTGTTTGCATGATCTGCTACTCCATTTTGCTGTGGGGAGTATGGTACTGTAGTGTCTTGCTTTATCTCATGAACTTTGCAGAAGTGGATGAAGAGTTTTGAGGTTTATTCTCAACCATTATCAGAGCATATTTTCTTGATTTTTTTGCCAGCTTCTCTCTCTACCACAGCTTTAAGCTTCCTGAGCTTAGACAGAGCTTCTTCCTTTCTCTCAATGAAGTAGACCCATGTGTATCTTGTATAATCATCAATAAAAGTGATTAAATACTTCAACCTGCCTAAGGATAAATTTTGCATAGGTCCACACAGATCTGAATGAATTAGATATAGTTTTTTCTTAGTTTTGATTAACCCAGAGCTCTTGTACGGTTCTCTGGCTTGTTTTCCATATATGCAGGCTTCACAGTGCTCCGAATTAGCCGGGGAATCAGTTTTTACACCAGAAATTAGCTGATCTTTGATCATTTTGCGCAAATAATCAAACCAATGTGCTCAAATCTCCTGTGCCAAGGTATTAATGTTTCTTCTTTTAAGTTACTTATATTGGCTTCCAGATATGCTGAAATATAAGCTAACTTGTATAGATTCTTATATCTGATACCCAAAGCAATATGGGCACCATTTTGATCAGTGATCTTGCATCCAGAATTATCAAAGCTGAAACTGAGTCCTTTGGCTGTGGCCTTGCTTACAGATAGTAGGTTCTTTGCTATTTCTGGTATATAAAGTACCTCTTTAAAGGTCAGTGTATGGCTTCCTTCACTGCTTCTAAGGTTTACTTGGATAGTTCCTTCTCCCACGGCATCAAGTGTTCTATTGTCACCCATGAAAACCTTCTTAATTGGAATTTCTTGATATTGGGCAAAAAGTTCTTTTTGGTTTGTAAAGTGTTGAGATGCTCCAGAGTCAATATACCTCGTCTGAGAATCCTTGTTTGTGGTCATGTTTAGTGCAGATATGAATAGTCTATCTTCAGTTGTTGCAGTATTTCCATTTTCAGGCTTTTTCTGCTGACCACCTCACTTTTTGAAGCACCAGTATGATGTGTGCCCTTTACTTTTGTAGTAGTTGCAAAACAGGTTGCTATGGTCTTTGGAAGGTCTTGGGTACCTTCATTGTTGGTTATCATTGCTTATTAAAGTACTTTCTTCTTCCTTCTTGTTGTCACTTGATCTTCCTAATTCATCATCCAGGAGCCTTCCATTTATATAATTTAAGGTCAAACCTTCAGTTCTGAGCTCTAGGGCTGATACAAGCCCCTGAAACCTGTCTGCCAGGCTATTCAGGATGGTAACTATCACATACTCATCAGCAGTTGCAACATCCACAGATTCCATCTCATCTACTGGCAGGGTAATTCTGTCAATTAGATTTTCATTTCTTCTCCAGGCAGAATCTCTGTAGTAAAGAATTTTTGTCTCAGGTACATTTTCTTGGCAGCTGAGCATGACTAGTAGTTGTCTTCTAATGCCTTCCTGGCATTCTTTGCTGTTCTTGCTCTTGAGCATTGAATTAGCAATTTGTCTTTAACATTTAGGCATAGGCAGTTAAAGGCACTTTGTTCTTTCTTCTGGTACTCTAAGGCTTCCTCTCTCATGTTTTTAGGTGGGCATTCTTCTCCCATGACAATATCCCAAAGGCCTCTTTCTTGTAGCAGCATCATCATCTTCACCTTCCACACTTGGTAGTTAGATCCATCCAACTTTTCAGCAGAGGGAAAAATTCCAGTAATAGCAGTAGTAGACATTTCAGAGGGAAACAGCTTGGGGCTCATAACCTGTTATAAGAGTCTTGGAGATATTGGAAGTGATTGGGAGGACAAGTAGATTATGTGGTTTTCACTTAATTATTTATTGAATGTAAAAGTAGTATTTATACTTTTAAATGGTCTTGGCATTACAAACACATAGAACAGGCTAAGGAAGGTCCCAAGAGCATGTGTGCAAAGTTTGGGGCTGTTTAGACAACATTGAGAATTTTCATGTTCTGGGTACCTGATATTTTGGTGAAAATACTCTCAGTAAATTCCAACAAGGAATTTGGTCAGTATTATCTAGGATTTGAAGGCAATGATCTAAGTGACTAAGGTGAATCTTTGGTGGAATATGAATTTTCACAACAATATCATCTAGTGAAATACTACATGGCCATGCTACTGCACTCCACTCATCAGCCAGGATGCAAAACACAGACTACAGGTACTCAAGCAGATAAGATGAGAGTCAACATGGAAGTAGTTTAGGTGTGCAAAGTGAGTTACTACCAAATGCTCAGTAGTAGTCTTTGTGAGAAAAAAATTAGGAGATAAAGCAGCTTCATGGAGTTGCTATGATCTGCTTTAATTCAAATAACTCAAATTTACTCTTAGTAATCAAGTCAAACCATGTGGGCCAATTATCACTTGATATTTGATATAGATAATATCAAGGGTGTTACCTCCTGGTTGATGAGTGCAGTGCTGCAGCTTGCCCTCACTGAATTGCTCCACAGGGTATTATGGAACCAGCTTGGAGTGCCATGCACAGAGGTGTTCTTTTCCTTGCTAAAGGCTCCTGAGGTGGAGGAACCTCTAGTGTCCCCTCATTAGTCAGTTCTCCAGAAGTAACTTGCTGATGGTCAAGTGTAACAGCACATGCAGGTGCAATATGACATTTTGGCATGGCCCTTTGCTGAGTCCAATGTGATGCAATGTGTAAATGCAATTTGGCCTGCATTAGTGGACTTGTGTCTAATTGAGTAGTTTAGCAAGTAATGGTAGTCTTGCTTTGAACTGCATGTATTGGCTCCAAATGCATTGAATTAGTTTGTAGTGCCCCGGTCTAGAATATTGATGTAGGTGGGACTGGCATATACCAGTGCACAGGTGTGCTGGTGTTGTCACACTTGATGTGGAATCCAGCAAAGTGTGCTGGCCTAATCTTGATGCAGTTGCATAGAGTCTGTATTCTTCCTCTTGAAGCTCAACTTCCAATTCCTTAAAGTAATCAATTGCCCTGTGTCTGATACTTTAGAACTGTTTCTTTAATGAGTTCTGTGTATATTGCTCTTGGAAGTCACTTGGCTCTACTAATATTTAATGCAGTGCATTAGTTATTTGAGGCAAAAACTCATTCATTATCATCTTGGTTCCTAATATTGTGGCACAAGCAGACACATCTGGTCCATAGTGTGCATGTGTGCAAAGCTTGGGGCTGTTTAGACAACTTTGAGAATTTTCATATTTTGGGTACCAGATATTTTGGTGAGAATACACTTGGTAAATCCCAATAAGGAATTGGGTTGGTATTCTACAAGATTTTTATGTAATGATTTAAGTAACCAAGTTTGATGAATATTTAGGTGGAAATACAAGTTCTTACAACACTCCCACTCAACCAAATGCTCATACTAACTAGTCTTAAGTTTGACCTAAGATATTCAAATTTGTCTCTAGCTAATTGTTTGGTAGGTAGGTCTGCAATTATTTCATCTGTAGGACAGTAAACTAAGCTAACTAAGTTATTCTCTATAGCTTCACATATGAAGTGATGTCTAATATCTATGTGCTTGGTTCTAGCATGAAAAGTTGGATTTCTACCTAATTATATACATCCTTGATTATCTTAAAATAAAGCAATTGGTCTTTTCTGTTATTAGCCTAAATCTTCAAAAAGCCTACTTCACTATATGGCTTCTTTTGTAGACTCACAGGCCACCATATACTCTGCCTCTTTGGTGGAAATTGCCACAGCTGGTTGCTTTGCTTAGTTCCATGAAATTGCTCCTTTACAGTAAAGAAAGGTGTGTCCTCTGATGGATCTTCTGTCTTCAAAATTTTGTCCCCAATCAGTGTCAGAGTTTCCCACAAGAAACTGGTCTAAATTCTTATAGGAGTACCATAAGCAGATATCTGCAGTTTCTTTTTGGTATATAATATCTGCTCAACTGCTGCAATACAATCATATACATAGTTCAGATTATGCTGGTGAACAACTCCCATTGCATTTAAGATATCTGAGCATGTTCCAAGTATGGTGTACATCAGACTGCCAACCATAGACTAGTAAGTAAATTTTGGACTTTTGGATGGCACTAAGCTCTCTTTATTTGGTTAGGTTTTGACCAAATTAAGGTTTATTTCTATTGGAGTGGCTGCTGTTCACAGTCTTCCATTTGGTACATGTTTAATTTATCATGAGTATGCTGGGATTGGCTTAGAGTGAGAGTCTGTATACTTCTATCTATGGAGGATATTATCCTTGAATGATGACTGAGCTCTCACAGATTTCACATCTTAAACTCTGTAGATTGGCTGGATTTAGTTGCTTCCAATATTTTTTAAAATATTTTTGAGATGAAAAGATTTAGATCTTGAAAAAAAGGTTTTTTGGGATGATGAAGTTTAGATTGTACAAACAAAATAATAATTCAAGTTTTGAGGTTTGGAATTTTTTTAAAAAAGTTTGGTTGCCAAGGTTAAAATGGCTTAAAATTTTGTGAGTTGGAGAATAGTCATAAGAATAGACATGTGGGAAATGGGCATAGAAGTGGGTTTGGGTTATGCAAAATGAAATATGGGAAGGAAAATGTTAGACAGAAAGGTTATTTACAAGAGAAAAGAGCTTACTGTATGGTTCTTGCCAAAGAAGAATTGTACATAAACATATAACGTTTGTTCTTGGCAATAGTGTTCCTACGTAATTTGGTTGCTATTTTGAGATAAAAATTTTTGCACCATATATTTTAAGTTTGAGTTTGACAAGTTAGGTGAATTAAATATGCAATTAAGATTTCTGTGTGAAATTACAAATGTATGAACAGCGCACAAACTTGAGGTTTTCAAAGTATTAAACCAGTATTTAATAAAGTATGAGAAAATTAAAAGTTTGGTGTTGGAGGAAACGGAGGTGGATTTATGGAGAAAGGTGAGAACAGAGGGTTGGAAATGTACTGCTATAATAAAACCTGAGAAGAGGAAGAGTTTAAGATGTGATTGCAAATCCAGAAGGGGATTGGAATACTGCAGTTATCATATTTCATCAGATGTATGCAATAATTCGGATTAAGTTGGAACAGGTTTGGACAATATGGGGTTGGATGATAATACAAAAGGTCAAGCTATACAGAAAGATTTAAAGGGGGGAGGATTGCTGAATGATGGATGTGAGGTTAAAGTAGATTTGCTAGTTGATAAACCTATTGTAAAGACAGAAGTATCTCTGTCAAACATGTAAGTAGGAAAATAACGTTCTGGCAATTAAATTGGTTGATTAGAAAGAGAATAAGGTGCCAACAAATAAAATAGTTGTGGAGAAAAGAAGCTCAGTATTTGAGAGGCCAGATTTGCAGAAGATTAGATGTGGAAATGTCTTGGAGGAGAGTGGGGGAGTGGAGGGTCTCAAACCAAATGTGTCAATACTTTTGTGGTTGGGGAATATGTTTAAGGGGCATCCAATATAGGAGAATATGGAATAAGGCACATCAAACATACCAAAACTACCAAAAGGGTTTGGGTTGGGAGATGTGCTTAAGGGGCATCCAGTGTGGGAGAAGAAAAATGTGACACAAGACTTGCCAAACAAACCAAAACCACCAAAACCACCAAAACCATTGGGGTTGGGGAATCTAATTCTGCCAGTGAAACCAAGATAGCTGGAAGTTGTTGATGGATTTAGTTCAGGAGATAGGTCAGCAGGCAAAAATGTTGGGGAGGGAAGGGGTAAGGGGAGAAGGAAAAGGGATGTATATGAGTATATGGAAACACCTGAGTAAATGAGAGCTATACAACAAGAATGGGATAGTGGGAGGATAAGCATAGAGGTGCTGATAAAAAAGGCCCAAGAGGCTGCTGGCAAAAAGTAAGGGCATATTTAGATGAGGAGTAGGAGCAGGTATGTAAACACATGGGAGATTTATAGGGTTGGGGGTGGTTTGGAAAAGTGTGGATATTTCGCGGAGATGGAGGAATGCTTGTAAGGGTTTTGATATCAGAATGGGCATTAATAATGGGGCAATTCATATGAGTTCTTAATGGGTTGTAAATAGGCAAAATTTGTATAAGTTCACAATTGGTTGTAAATGGGGGATAATTTGTATAAGTTTGCAATGGGTTGTAAATAGGGGATAATTTGCATAAGTTCATAATGGGTTGTAAATAGGGGATAAAGTAAGAAATTATATGAGTGGCAAATAGCATGATCATGTTGGGCATAAACTGTAAAATAAAACATTTTTGTGCATATGAAATGATTTGTATTTTTACAAAAGGGTTATAAGGCTCTGTCTGGCTTATAATAGATGCCATGGTCAGCAGTACTTCTTTAGAAACTCATTGATTCCAAATAAGAATTCATCTTGCAACTCCAGGCTCTTGGTGATTATTTCAGACCATACAGAGATTTTTTAAGTGTGCAAATCAAATAGATGTTATCTTGGTCAGCAAACCCATCAG